>ML291811.1:37134-51189 GCA_005239495.1 Nicotiana undulata
GGGTCTCTAAAAATTCACTCAAACCTAAATGAACTAATGTGTTGCTTTACTTTTTTACACAAAAATAACATTAATTTGTGCTCCATAACAAACCAAAAAAAAACTCTTTTTCTGCTTGAAAAAGAAAACATTCTTTCTAAAACATGAAAATAAAGTACACATTTTATTGAAATAAAAGAAAATACTTTTTCTACATCATGAAAAGAAAATATTCATTTTATTGAAATGAGAAAAAGTTATTTACATCATGAAAAAAATAACTCATTTGTTGAAATGAAAATAAAAATCTATCTATAATATGAAAAGAAGGTACAATCAATAATGTTTTTATTTAGGGTGGGGTTGGGGTTGGGTGGGTTGGTCGGGGTTGGTGGGAATGGGGAGCAGGACGGGGAATGTTGAGAAAGAGTTTTTGACATGGAAAACATTTTCTTCCAATTGAAAAAAATAAATTCTGAAAAATATTTCCAAAACATTTAGGCCAACCAAACATAAAAAAAATTAAAAAACATCTTCCTAAAAATACTTTCTTTCCTACCAAAAACACCATTTCATTTGACGTTTTATTTGGACAAAATAATACATCAACATACCTTGCGTATGTTATAAATTGTTTCATTAAAGCGACTAATCAAATAGCCCCTAATTGTTTTTTAATCCGCCTATTATCTCCACCATGCCTAAGATCCATAGATGAAGAAAAATTAGGAAGAAGAAACAATAAAAGAGAAACAATTGCATGAAACAAAAAATTCAAGAAAATTGACTGAAGTTTCCCTTTCAAGGACTAATATATTACAACCGTATGAAATTTTTGAGAAAATGGGATCGATAGAGGGAGAAAAAAAACAGAAGTAGAAGAAGAACTAATTAATTACAGTTTACAGAGGACAATTAAAAATTTAAAAAAAGCAGGATGAAGAAATTAATGATGTTCATCCCAAAGGTCTAGTTGCGAAAGGAACAACCTCAGCCAAAGGAGTAGATTGTGGTGTTGGCAATGGAGAAGTTCTACAAACTGGACAACTTGGATTCAACATGAGCCATGGATCCACACATTTCAAGTGAAACAAATGTCCACAATCTGGTAACAATCGAAGCATGTCTTTTTTCTTATAATCTGCTAAACATATTGAACAACAACTAGCTGTTGAGTCCTTGTGATTGACCTTAGCTTCAGAGTACAACAACTTTGGATAACTCAAAAGGGTTTTTTCATCGAGCCCTATTTCCACCACACAATGTTCAGAAACCTCGTTTTGATCAACTGTTCTTTGTCTTCTTGTTGGTAACTCTGATGTTTGATTTCGAGTACAAAAATATGAAGTGAGGGTTATTGTTGTAATTAAAAGAAGAATACCAACTGAAACACCAATTCCGTAGCCGAATCCTCCGATATTTCCCGATCCGAGGAAACCTCCGGTGTCGGAATTTTGATCGGAGAAGGTGGTGTTATTCATGATGTTTTAAGAGAATTATGGGAGTGGTTTTGGTTTTGTTAGACATCGGTATTATAAAAGATAGTCTGGAAGTCAACGATTTTACGTAAGCGATTTGAAAGGGAAAATTTGATAGAAAGAAATAAATTTGGACTTGAAAGAAAGCATACTAGAAAAATATGGATGAAGTGGTTTCTTCTAAATATATATATATATATATATATAGTGCTTTCTTTGGGTTCAGTTCATATGCTTGAATGGAAAGTTTGAAATGTTTAAGTCATTCGATCTATGATTTTCTTGTACGCTTTGTTTCATGTGAGCAACTGTCATTTTCTGCTACCAAATTCTTCAACTCTCTCCAATAGTAAATTAATTAATAACTTTGCTTATATAGCCAGTTAATAAATTATTTGACTCTCTCTCTCTCCTTAATAAGTCTACTAATTGCACGTTCCATGCACTAAAGATTTAGATGGTCATATGATGCCTATTTTCTGTATATTTTATCTTACAGGATATTAATATACTCTTTCCCGTCCAAAATAAGTGAGTTTTTGATTATTTTCACACAAATTAAGAAATTCACATTTTAGCATTAATTAACAATGAAATTGACCATATTAACTTTTACTATCCCACATAAATACTCCTAACACATACTCCAACACTATTTACGCCAAGGGCAATGTAAGAAAAAATAATTAATTCATTCTCGAATTATGAAGAAATCACTTATTTTGGACCGGAGGGAGTAATTATTTTCATTGCGGAATATCATGGGTTTATCAATACACAATCACATATAAAACAAATATTTCCTCCGATCCAAAATAAGTGATTTTTTGGTTGTTTTCACACAGAAATCCACATTTTAGCATTAATTAGCAATGAAATTGACCATATTAACCTTTATTATCTCACATAAACACTCCTAACACATATTCCAACATTATTTACTCCAAGGACAATATAGGAAAAAAATAATTAATTCCTTCTTGAAATCTGAAAAAATCACTTATTTTGACCACAAAAAGAACCAAAAAACCACTTATTTTGAACCGAATAGAGTAGAAAAAAAGAGGAACAATGCAAAACTATACGTCCTCCGGTAAGAAGCAAATTTAGAGAAGAATAGTTTCCCAATTTTAACCCTCTTTATATATTCAAACCTAGTTGGTCAGTGGCTTCAAAATTGACTGAAAACAACATAGGATTCGAAATTTTAGTTGCGCCATCACACCACGAATATCGCGAACTTAGCATGGAACTCAAAATTCCTTGTTTAATTTATCCTCTCGCGCTGTTAGTGTCAACTTAACACAAACTTGGCACAATATAAATTTTCATAAGTTTCTCCAATTTTGGTCGGTTCACAATTTGGATCCGACCGGCCAACAAATGATATTGAGAATATTTTATAGATAATTACTTGGTATATTACTGTTTCACGTTAAAAAAAAAAAAAAAGAATATCTACTGCTATTAGAAAAGGGCCAATTTCCTATCACTAAATCAATCGGAAATTATTTTCGACTGATTTCAAGTGGTCGCAAAATATATGCGACGAAATCGGTCACAATAATATGTGTTGGCCCATATCACTGAATGGGTTTTGAAGATTGACAATATGTGTTCAGTTGAACCAGGTCCATCATAGCATACACTTCTATATGAAGCAGTTGGAACGCAAATCGTACAAATCTTGGAGATATTAGAGTTTGCTAAATATCAAAGAACTAAGAGAATGTCTCCTAATACGAAAAGGTTGCAAATTGATAGAGAAGACAGAAGTGAATAGAGGAAGGAAGTTGAGTTACAATCAAACTTGTCTACCAAGGAAGAGTTGGATCATAATTGTATCATGGACTCAACCGACGACCTCTATAAATAATCAAAGTATTACTGCTGAAAGAAGTGACGCACAAGTACAAAAGTGAATCAAGTTCTGAAGCAAAAGTTCCAGAGGTTTTGCAAGCAGAATTGTTGTGCGATACAAAGGCTACAGTTCAACTAGAAGGAACAGTTTCATTGTCTGTATATCGAGTCTAGTTGATTGTAGTAGGAGTTTAAATATTGTATCTTATCATCTTTATTAGAAGCAAATTGTAATAGGTACAAATTGATCAAGTTAGAGTTAGCTTGAATTCTGTAGAAATTAGCTAGAGGCTAGTTGATACAAAGAGGATTAGAGTTAGTCCTAGGATTACAAAAGAGTTTATTTTGTTAGTCCGTTTTGGCTCAGTGTCTAGTGAAGAGTTTGAGCAAATCCTACTGAAGAGTAGGTCGTGGTTTTTTCACCTTTTGAGCCAGATGTTTTCCACGTAAAAATCCCTGTGTCTTTACTATTACTACCTAATTATTCCGCAAACTGTAGTAAGTAGTAGACTAAGAAGAACCAGGTTCTTCTTATTATACAGCACTCGAAAATTGGGTACTGCACAATTAACTTATAATATTGTATAGTATTGAAGTCTAAAACATCAATATGGAAATGCTGTTGACGGGATGAAATGAAGACTTGTGAGTTGTGACCACTTTGATCGGTAATTTGCGACCGCTTCCGTTGCAGAATTGATAATAAAAATTAACTATTTATTAATGCTCACACCGATTTGGTTAGTACTTAAATTATTATTTATTATTTTATTTAAATTTTTCGACCGAGTCAGCCAAAAATTAAGAATTAAGAAAATAAAAATAATTACTTTTACAGCCAGTTCAATCCAAAATCTGGAAATTTTCATGTCTATTTTCTGATCACTTGGTCGTAAATTAGTCAAAAATTGGGTAACATACAATAGAATTCTATTGTATTTTATCCCACATCACGTGCCAAATAAACAACCAATATACAACAGCCAATATTACAAATTCTCTATCAGTTGAACCAAATACAACAAGTATCAAACTTGTTTAAACATAATTGAATTATTTAACAAGTGTATATTCTAATAAACCATATCAAAATCAGTATTCAACCAAAATGACATTACACCAAGTCTAAATATATATCCTATTAGGCATTTTAAATTACTAGTGATCCTCATCGGCTTCAGTCTCCTCATTGTTAGATTTTTCCATTGTACTTTCCATGTTTTTCACGAATATCCGCATCCCACTTATTGTTTCTTGAGCATTGTTCCATTGTTGAGACAATTTATTGATTTATAGTCTCAATTTCTTCGGGTGAACCTGAAGCGCCACTATATAATGCGGTTGGATGACCAGACGACGGCTGCACTCCAAGTCTGTAGACTCTACCTTTATTTATTTTCATGACGACAACAATAACAACAACAACATATTCATTTTAATTCCACAAGTGGGTCTGAGGACGGTAGTGTGTACGCAGACCTTACCCCTGCCTGGAGAGATAGAGAGGTTGTTTCTGATAGACCATCGGCTCAAAAAAAAAGTAGAAAGGAAGAATATGGGAGAAGAAAAACAGAAAAGAGGGGAGAGAAAGAAGGAAGATGGAGGCAAAGGACGATAACCAAAGAGGAGAAAATATTTAAATGATCAATAGAAGAAACATACAACTTGTGCAAAATACTATTAAAACGAGGTCATAGCTAAAAATTACCAAAAAAAAATTATACCTTTATTTACTCCACCGGTTGCTTGTGTCCATGTCGAAGTCATATCTTCAGGCGTCGTTTGAGAATCGAGCCGAGTTTGTTGCCACTCATCCATTCTTCTTTGATACCCTTCCTGAAATGTTGTTGACAAATATTGAATAGACGTATTAATCTTAACCAAGAATAAAGGTAGTATTGAATTTAGAATCTTACATATGTCTTTAATGCATGATGTTCAAACTCATCCTTCTCTGGTACCATCCTTCTTCTTCTTCTTCTTCTTATGTGTCTCCTCAAAGACAGCGACATGAAACACATTTCTCTCATGTGCATTTTCCTTCCAAAATAAAAAAATATGAGTTTATTACTTGAATCTCATATAAGTAAAGCTAAGTAAAATTTTATAAATAAATTACCAATTTCAATCGATGGGCCGCAAAACTAATTGAACCTCCAGTGTGCAACGAGCAACCCTTACTGGAGGCTTTGTTTGCCTTAGCTTTTTCACTTTTCTGCTTCCATTCATCGGTATTCCATTACTCTAATAGTTGTAGCCATACATCTTCACGCAACCATAAAAATCTGCTCCCACTTTTCCAAGTAACTAATTGAATATCTTTAATCATTTTCTGAGCTCTCTTCTCGAAATTAGTATTCACCTTAATTTTATGTTGAGGCTGACACACACTTAGCCTGCAATTAAAATAAAAGTTAGACGAATACAATAAATATTATATAAATTATATTTATTACCTTAAATTGAAGCCACATATTCACTCTTATTTGGTATTGAATCTCTCTCTTGGAATTCCATGACTCGTGGAAACATGGCTTCATAGCTTCCACAGCCATATATGTGACCTGAAAGGATGACCAAAACTTGCATTATATGTAAAATAAAAATTCGTTAAATATAGGGTGTATTTGGTATGACGGATTTTCCAAGAAAATATTTTCTTGGAAAACAAGTAGTTAGGGGTGGGCGTTCGGGCAGTTAGGATTAAATATAAAATTGCGGTTTGGATTTTTGGATTTTTGATTTTTGATTTTTGGATTGAAGAAATTACAATCCAAATACAATCCGAATTATTTAACTTCAGTTTCGGATTAATCGGATTGGATTTTTCGAATTTTCGGTTCTGGCTTTTAAACCTATAAGTTGAGCTTATAGAAAACACTCGATATAAAAATAATCATTTAAATAAAATAGAAAGATGTTAATCAAAAGATGCTTAGTTATTGATATCTTCTCCACTCTATATAATGACTCTTCAAGAAAAAAGGTCCCGAATATGCAATACATCACACTGATTCAAATTATATATTATAAATAAAGATTAACTAGGAAAGGTGACCTCAAAATTTAATTTTTAGTCAACTTTGGCATCGACTCTTCAGTGTTTACAAACGCACGTATGGTGTGGCTGTGTGAGTGAGACGTGAGAGAAAAGAAAATCCCTATATTATATTTGATTTGGTAGAGAATCTCATATTGGACTTAGTAATTTGTATTGAATACACAGGCTAATGTCTAATGGGCATGATACTATTGGAGATTTAAATTTATTAGTATTAGGTATGTATATGGGTAATGCCGTAATGAGCTAATATCTAACGGGTAATGCTAAATATAAGGTAAAAAAAATTGGATTTTCGGATATCCGAAATATTGAAGTCCCAAATCCAAAATCCAATCCAAAATTCAAAATTTTTAGAAATAAAATGCGAACTCCCATAATTCAAAAATCCAAACCAAAAATCCAAACAGATCGGATTTCGGGTTTGCCCATACTATGCCCACCCCTACACGTAGTAATCTTATTCATTTTTCGGTGTTTTGTATGCAACTCAAGGAAAACATTTTCTCACGAGTATTCATAAATAATTTTGATACAATAAACATGAAGCCATAAACTTTTGAACCAACAACTTTCCGAACCCACAAATTCATAAACTTCTGAACCGCAAAACTTTCGAAACCGCAAAATTTTGAACCGGTAAACTTCGAAACACATAAACCTTCGAACTCATAACTTTAAAACTTGTAAAATGTTGAACCTGTAAACCGAAAGATGAAAAAAGCAAAACTGAAAATATATTTAAAAAAAATATTCCCGAGGCAGGGGGGTAATTTAAAAATTACAAAAAAAAATTCTTGTGGAGGATTGCGGGGGTTGGCGGGGGTAGGGGAGTGGGGGTGAGGGTGAAGGGAAAAAAAATTACAAAAAAAGTATTAAAAAAAAATTCTTGTGGAGGATTGCGGGGGTTGGCGGGGGTAGGGGAGTGGGGGTGAGGGTGAAGGGAAAAAAAATTACAAAAAAAGTATTAAAAAAAAATTCTTGTGGAGGATTGCGGGGGTTGGCGGGGGTAGGGGAGTGGGGGTGAGGGTGAAGGGAAAAAAAATTACAAAAAAAGTATTAAAAAAAAATTCTTGTGCGGGAGTGGGGTGGAGGGGGTAGGGATAAGGGTGCAGAAAAAAAAAACAGAAAATTTAAAAATATAAAAAAGAATTAATTTTTTTTTTCTTATGCGGGATTGGAGACATGGGAATGGGGGTGGGGGTAAGGAGGGGTGCAGGAAAAAAAACAGAAATTTTTAAATAAATAAAAAAAGTAAAAATAAATATTTTTTTTGCGAGGGTGGCCAGGGGTGAGTGGGTTGGTGGGGGTAAGGAATATGGTGGGGAATGTTGAAAAAGAGTTTTGGAAAATGTTTTCCCTCCTCTTGATAGGGAAAACATTTTCCTCCAATTTGAAGAAAATGAGTTGATGAGGAAAATGTTTTCCAAAACATTTAAGCCAACCAAACATGAAAAAACTGGAAAGCATTTTCCGAAAAATATTTTTCTTCATACCAAACACACCTATATATTCTAATAATTAGAAGTTATAGAATTAGTTACACGTCCGCATGTAGTACGATAAACAATCGATGCAAATGATCATACTCTACACTTTCACCTGCGTGAAGGAGAAACTGTAATTAAAGATATCTAATGCAATTTGCAATATGAAAATAAGAGTAGCCACCTATTGTTTGAAAGGACTTTGCTGGCGTTACATACACAATATTCCAACCCTTCGTAATTTCTAAACAAAGTGTTCTCATTTACACACATATTGAGCATGCATACAACCTTACAAACTTAATATATACATCATTGACTTTGGGCAACTTGGACTTTTACAAAAATGGTAACAAAGCTAACGCTCTATGATTTTCCACTAGTGTTGTTGTTTACCAAAGACTCTTCTTCTGATTTTCCCCTTTGAAAAAATGTTCGAATTTACCTATGCACTATATATAGACTATTGCTTAACTCTATTTATTACCGTTTTCCTCTAGTCCTTCACTGCGCTGTTCAATTTTTGGCACAGGATAATTCATGAATTAATTCGAATGGTTCATATTATGAAATGTTTTAAAGCACAAGCTATAACCACACAACTATTATCTCATACTCCTTCCTTTCCGCTTTGTTCGGCACTATTTTCTTACTAGTCCGTTTTAAAAGATTAACACATTTCGATATTTCCATAATGAAAAATATTTTTAGTCATACAAATGTTATGACATGTTTAAGACCACATATTTCAAAAGTTTTGTAGTCACACAAGTGACTTGGAATATTTAAGATAATTTTTTTAAATTAAAACTCTTCATTTCTTTCTTGAACCTTGTGGCACATCAATCTACGACAAACAAAATGAAATAAAGGGATCATTTTATACCACAAGTTTCAAATTTTTTTATTTTATTTTAAAAAAAATTCATGTTCAGTTAAATAGATTCATTGAAAGACCAGAAATAATAAATTCACGAAACTTACTTTTATCTTTTTCAAATCATGTTATTGGAATCCATGAGTATTTTAATTGGTTATAACTAACTTGGACACACAGGTAATTTGTTTCATGTGAGCAACTTTTCTCCAAAATTAATTACTAATAAGTTTGCTTAATCTCTCTCTTCTTAATTAGTCTACTAATTGCACGTTCCATGCACTAAAGATTTAGATGGTCATATGATGCCTACTTTCTGTATATATATTCTATATTAATATTTTTTTTAATTGCGGAATATCGTGATATAAAACAAATAGAAATAAAAAATAACACAAAAATTTAACAAAGTTCGGACAAAATATATGTCCGCAGATAGAAGCAAATTTAGAGAAGAATAGTACAATAGTTTCCCAATTTTAACCCCCTTTATGCATGTATCCCAAATGTTTTCCAAACCTACTTGGTCAATGGCTTCAAAATTAACTAAAAACAACATAGGGTTCGAAATTTTATATAGTGCCAACTTAACACAAACTTAGCACAACATAAATTTTAAGAAATTTCTTCAATTTCGGGTCGGGTCACATTTTGGATCCGATCGGCCGACAAATGATATTGATATGGGATTTTTTCATAGACATACTATACTAAATACTAAACTTAGTATATCATTGTTTCACATTAGGAAAAAAAAAAAGATGCAATTTGCAATATGAAAATAAGAGTAGCCACCTATTGTTGAAAGGAGACTTTGCTGGCGTTACATACACAATAATATTCAGCCCTTCGTAAATTCTAAAAAAAGTCTTCTCATTGACACACATACTGAGCATGCATACAATCTTAAAAACTTAATATATACATCATTGACTTTGGGCAACTTGGACTTTGATAAAATGGTAAAAGGCTAATGTCCTATGATAAGTTATATTGTACTAATGTGAATAACAGTCTCTTCCACTTAGGATTGTACGAAGAAAACCAATAAATCGCATCAAATCGATAATCTGAATCAAATCGGGGAAAAAAAATTCGATGTGATTTGATATTGTGTTAGTATTTCTTAAAAAACACATTATATATTTGTCTTTTATAAGCACTTAAAAAATATTTGGAGCACAAGTTATATATTTTATGCTATGAAGATTTTACTGGAAAAAAAAACCCGAAAACCCCAAGATTAATTGATAAACCCGATTTTGTTGGTTTGGCTTGGTTTAAAAACTTAAAAACCCGATATTATTGATTTGGTTTGATAATTGAAAAATCTGAACCAACCCGACCAATGTACTACTCTCCTACTTCCGCTAGTCTAGTCGTTTACCAAAGACTTCTTCTGATTTTATGCCTATGCACTATAACTATTGCTTTAACTCTATTTTTATCTCGTTATATTACCATTTCCATCTGGTCCTTCAATGCCATGTCCAATTTAAATTTAGTAACAATTTAGCTTAAACTTACAATTCTACCCTTAATAAGAAGCTTTTACAACCATACAAAATACTCTTGAACTCTTTTTGACTTGTTTAGGACCACAGATTCCAAAAATCTTTATTTTGTCTTAAACTCCGTGACTAGTCAAACAAGTTCATATAAATTGGAAGGGAAGGAGTACATGGTTTATACAAAAGCTACTGAGTTCGGCCGAATCCATAACCGAAAGACTAGCTCCGTCTCTGTTAACTACATATTATCAAAAAATTATGCTAGTAAGCTAGGAGCGATTTAGCGACCGATTAACAGCGAAGTTCGTAACTATTTTAATTTTTATGGTGGTGACACAACATCAAGAATTTGATGCCATTGTAAAAAAAAAAAAAAAAAAAAAAAAAAAGTTGAGCATCCAACCTCAAACTTTAATACAATAGGTGTGATGATTCAGAATACGTTTGAAAACTCTTAACTGATGAAGTACAAGTGTATTCTCTAACAACCCCTCATCCCGAAGGTCTAGTTGCCAAAGGAGCAACCTCGGCCAAAGGAGTGGACAAAGGAGTTGGCAATGGAGAATTTCTACAAACTGGACAACTTGAATTCAACAGTAGCCATGGGTCGACACATTTCAAGTGAAACAAATGTCCACAATCTGGCAACAACCGAAGCATGTCCTTACTCTTGTAATCTGCTAAACATATTGAACAACAATTAGCTGTTGAGTCCTTGTAATTGACCTTAGCCTCAGTGTACAACAACTTTGGATAACTCAAAAGAGTTTTTTCATCGAGCCCTATTTCCACCACACAACTATGTTCGTTTCGATTAGCCGTTCGTAATGGTCTTGTTGTTGTTGTTGTTGTTTGATTTCTAGTACAAACGTATGAAGTCAAAGTTATAATTGCAATCAACAGAACAATGCCAGCTGAAATACCAACTGTATAACCGAACCCTCCGATTTTTTCCGACCCGAGGAAACCATCGTCGCCGGAAGTTGGATCGGAGATGGTGGTGTTATTCATGATCTTGTGAAAAGAGATGGTTTAATTTTAAGAGAATTATTTGGAGTGGATATGGTTTGGTTAGCCATTTGGTAATATAAGAATAAAAGGAACGAAATGGTCCAATTAATTAAAGGATTTTGGAAGTCAACGGTTTACGTGAGATATTCGATAAAAAGAGGGAAGATTGGTGGTGTTTTGATTGAAATAAATAAATATTAAGAATATGCTCTAATAAAATGTGGATGAAGTGGTTTCTTGTGAATATATATTGTGTTTTTTTGGTTCATTTCATGCTTGGATTGATGGAAAGTTTGAGATGTCAACATCCTCTAAATCTATCATTTTCTTGTAACCTTTGTTTTATGTGAACGACGGCCTTTTCTTTTCTGGTACGTACAAAACTAATTCAACTTTATCCTATATTAAATTAATTACTCTTTCCGATCCAAAATAAGTAATTTTTTGGTATCTTTTTTGTAGTCCAAAATAAATATTTTTTTCAAATTTTAAAAATAAATAAATTAATTTTTTCAGAGCAGTAGTCTAAGTTCGCTTATATGGCCAGTTAATAATTTAATTATTTGACTCTCTATTTCTCTGTCTCTATCTTTATTTCTCTTTCTTCTGAATAAGTCTACGAATTGAACGAAAAAAGTCCATAAATAACGAATTGCACGTTCCATGCACCAAAAATTTAGGTGTTTACATGTCATGCCTATTTCATTTTCTTGTAAGTTTCTTTCATCTGAAGCAACGTCTTTTTCAACTTTGTCAAATAGTAAATTAATTAAAGGTTTTCTTATAAAGCCAGTTAATAAGTTATTTGATTCTATCTCTTTCTCTCTCATGCCTATTTTGTGTTTTCTAACTTTAGAGGACATTAAAATATATAACTTTTTTCTTTTTAACTTCTACGTGCAGTAAACGAAAACGAAATAGGTATCCCTATATGTGCAATAAGATACTAGTATGATATTCTAGTAACTAATTAATAACTTTTTAATGATTTTCATTCTGTAAACTTATCATAGCACAATCATCATGACACTACTAGAAATCTAGAAATTACCAATCAAATATTTGCGATCAAAGTTGGACAGTAAAAAAAAGTGACTAAAGTTGGTCAGTCAAAAAAAGCGATTAAAGTTGGTCGTAAATGTGGAGAAAAATATTAAATATTTATTTTAAATAATTTACCGACCAAGGTTGGTCGGTATTTGATCGGTAAAGGAGTCAACAAGTTGACCGCGCTGGTCAAACTTGCTTGGTCAAATAAACATTGACATTAGCGACCAACTTTGGTCGTTAATGTGGGACCCAGTTATAAAGTTTTAATAATTATATTATTATTTAAAATATGTTATAAAATATAAATAAATCTTATTTAAAATTACCGACCAAAGTTGATCGATTAATACAGGGGAAGCAAATAACGACCAACGTTGGTCGCTAATTTTTAATTTCTGGATGATTAGCGACCAAAGTTGGTATGTTTTCAGGTCAACATTGGTCAAAATTAAAAATTACTTTTATATTTATTATCTAAATAATATAAATGTAATCCGTTAACACTTTTGTTATACAAGAGATGAATACACTAAAATATACTCTAACATCCTATATATGTAGTTAAAATAGTACAACGAAGCGTCATATATATATATATATATATATATATATATATATAGGTCGAGACGTTCTGTTTTTAATATTCAACGATGCATCTGAGTAGGTTATAAGTCGATGAATCAATTTACACACAGATATATTAGATGATAAATTATATATACTAATTAGGATCTTCACAAGTTTATCAATCCCCGGATACTGTGTTACTCATAATTGGACGAAACAAAGTATATTTTGGGAGTTACCTTATTGAAAGGATAATCTTCTCCGTCACAACCTTGATGTCATGCATATTGAGAAGAATTATTTTGACAATTTTTTCAACACAGTGATGGATGTTAAAGGTAAGACAAAGGATAACCCGAAGGCTAGAATGGACTTACAAGAATATTGCAGGCGGCCTGAATTATACTTGCAGACAGCAAACAATGGCAAGATATTCAAGCCCAAAGCAAGTTACACATTCACTTTGGAGGAAAGACGCCAAATTTGTGATTGGGTTACGAAATTGAAGATGCCTGAGAGTTATGCGTCGAATCTTGGAAACAAAATTGATATGGAGGTAGGGAAGTTGAGTCATTTGAAAAGTCATGACTGTCATATTTTCATGGAGACCTTAGTGCCTATTGCCTTTTGTGGTTTGCCTGAAAGAATCTGGAAATCCATCACAGAGATTAGTTTATTTTTCAAAGACTTGTGTTCTACCACATTAAGGGAAGAAAACCTACTCCGGATGGATTAGAACATTCGTGTAACTTCTAGTAAGATGGAAAAGATATTTCCACGTGATTTTTTGGATGTGATGGAACACCTTCCAATCCACCTTGTACACGGGGCACGACTTGGAGGGCCTGTTCAATGCAGATGGATGTATCACTTTGAGAGGTAGTATTATAAGTTTGATGTAATTTTCTGTTTTATTTGAATGCTCTTGGCTAACATGAAATTATGTAGGACAATTGGCAAATGCAAACAATTTGTTAAGCAGAGGAATATGATTGAAGGATCTATATGCGAAGCTTATCTTGCAAAGGAAACTGCTCTTTTTTGTTCTTATTATTTTGAGAGTAATGTGCCATGTGCTAGGAATAGGCCCAATAGGCACACGGTCGAACGTGTGAATGATCCATTATATCCGCCTATGTCCATATTCAATCAACCAGGCCGATGTTCTAAGGAT
>ML291812.1:9871-103488 GCA_005239495.1 Nicotiana undulata
CAAAGGGATTAGCTAACCCTAGGATTCGCCCATTAACTCCGTATTAATTTTGGAAAAGATTATTTGGGGTTGGGAAAGATTAATTAACAAGAACTTGAGGATTTAACCCTCATTTTATAGATTCTACCTAGGGATAGGATTGAACTACTTGTAGCCAAACTCGGAAGTGCTTAATCTCCTAATTGGGTTAGGGATAATTCAATTAGGAAGTCTTGTTAGTCTTTGGGAAAAGCTAATTAAGAAATGTTATCCGTGGCTAATTAACATTACCCGCTCATATTTGTAAAATCGTGAAATACATTGGATCGTTACTCGAGTGTAATACCCGAAGCATCGATACTTGTTGCCATCGATCATTTTAATTGCTTTCTAGGTTAGTTTATATTTTCGCATTTAGTTATAAACAATTATCAAAAACCCAAAATCGTATTTGTTTGGCACTGCGCGATAAGTGATAATTCTCTAGCATTCCTAAACGCCCTCATATTGTTCTCTGTGGGATTCGACCCCAACCTTGTTGGGTTACTATATTTGACAACGATCGCTTACACTATTTTAAAGTGTAAATTGAGCATATCAAATTTTGGTGCCATTGCCGGGGAACAATTGGCGTAACTTAGGTTGATGGAGAAGTAAGCTTAAGTGCTTTGGTCCAAACTTGTAAATATTTGTGGAATTAATTTTTCTTGTTTATTTTCTTAATTTTTCATTAAAAACAAATATGGCATCATATAATGAATATTGGTCGGATGGTAGTTTTTCATATTTTGATGACCCTTGTCCTTATTGTGGAGGACCACACTCGTGGCAAAATTATTTAAATTCTCCCGGGGATGACTTGTGCGCACAATTTCCAACCCATGAGTGAAGTATTTGTGATAGGTGTGGTGGCCAAAATGGTCATGAGTATGATTGTTTGTATTTGTCCGTCCCTTCCCCGAGCCCCCACTATGATGAATCTATTCTTTGTGATGGAAATTTTAGGGGCAATGAAGTGGAAGAGTTTGAGCATGGTAGAAGTGGAGAGTAAGCTCATGTTGGAGTGCCTACTTGAAGAAGGAAACCATGAGCAACATGCTTTGGAAGAACTTTTGGAGAATAGTCTCCAAAATGATTTGGCACTTGAAAGGCTACACTCACAAATGAATGCAATGATTGAAGATTCAAGGGCTAAAAAAGCCTTGGAGGTGAGTGGTCGCCAAGAAGATGAAAATTCCTCCGGGGAAATTGAACAAAGCCAAGAAGAACTCTCAAATGCTCAAGATGAGGGGATGATGCACATGTTGGAGGCCATTCTTGAAAATGAGGAAAACCACCACCTGGCAAAACATCATCAAACTTTTGCTGCATGTCATTTTGTATTTTCTTTATTTCATCCCTTGCATCTTCCATTTTTTGCTCAGCATTCCTAAATTCTCTGTTGTTCAGTGTCTTCAATTTAGTTCTTAACCTTTTCAACTTCCTCCATATTCCTCTCATTAGCCAAGGATCTTGACACTGTTGCCAAGTTTCTTCTACTAGCTGTGTAAACTCTTTGTGATCTTCCCAAACATCAAATAATCTAAATGGACTCTTAGTGTAAGACTGATCCACTCCCAAACTCAGTACCATTGGTGCATGGTCTGAAATCCCAGGCAACTCATATTCCACTATTACATTGCCCTATTTCATCATCCATTCATAATTCCCAAAAGCTCTATCAATTATACTTTGGATTCTATCTTCCATTCTTTGCTTGTTACTCCGTGTATAGTCATCACCCTTCCATAACAGTTCATTTAGGTTGGCTGTCTGCATCCATTCTACAAAGTCTTGTACATCAACCTACTGGACTGGATTGCCTTGATTCCTATCTGCAACATACATAACTGCATTAAAATCACCTATCACTATCCAAGGTTTGGCGATACCTTGAGCTAGTGTCTTCAATTCTTCCCATAACCCTTTCCTTTGATCAATTGTATTAAAACCATATATGATAGTCATCAAACAATTCACCTGACCAACATTCTCAATTACTTCACAGTGTATCATTTGAGAATTTTCCCTTATCTTAGTAACCTGATAATTGTTAGTGTCCCACATTACCCAGATCCTTCCATTCTTGGCTAATGCAAAATTATTCAAATTGTTCCACCTTGTGTCTATGTTTTTTGTTATACTTCCAGCTTTACTCTATTTTACTCTTGTTTCAACTATGCCAGCTATCCCAATTTTTTTTGTTTTCAGGAGTTTCTTCAGTTCTTTCTACTTGTACCTTTTATTCACTCCCCTTATATTCCATACTAACCAGTTCATAATGATCTCTTTGCTTTACCTCCTATGTATGGAGGTACTGTGTGTGCACCCTTCCCCTCTTTACTCAATATTTGAAAGCCATTCCTCAGTGGTACTGATCCCAAAACTAGGAAATTAATATCATTGCATTCTGGGCTTTGACTCTCCACCTCTTTCCTTATATTCATCAATCCTGGTGTTTGTACTTCATTGCTTGTTGATTTCTTCATCTCTGCTTCCCTTGACCCTTGTCCTACTTCCATTATTCTCCTACTCTCCTGTTGTTGCATCATTCCTTTCTCTAGCACAATTTCTTGTTCAATCTCTTTTATCTTCCTTTCTCCTTTGTAACCCACTGTTGCACTATTTTCTTTGGCTTTCTCTGTTCATTCTTGGTATTCTTTTGAATCTGCCTTCCCCTTTCCTGCTTGCAGTCATGCCCAATGACTTGACATTTTTCACAAAACTTTTGTTTCCAGTCATAGATAACCGGTTGCAGAAATGTTTTCCCATTTGAATCTTCCACTATTATTTCATCATTTAGAGGCTTTGTCACATCTACCTCTATTAGCATTCTAGCATATAGATAACTGCTTAATTGTTTAGCAGTGCATTCATCAACATACATAGGTGTACCAATAGAACTTGCAATCCTACTTAGTGAGTTCAACCCTCAGCAGTTCAATGGAAGTTTTGGGAATCTAATCCATAACGGAATCTCAGTGGGAAATTCCTTCTCAAAATCAAAGTCAGTTGTCCATTGTTTAAGTGTCACGACCCGAATTTTCCACCGTCGGGACCGTGATGGCGCCTAACATTGAACCGCTAGGCAAGCCAACGTTACAGGTTATTCTAACTTGTTTCTTTATTTTTAACAAGTAATATGTGATATACAAGATTGGTATAAATAAAAGTGCGGAAGAAAAAGAATCTAACAACTTAATTATATACGAATACGAAATCCATAATAACAACTCCCAGAATTTGGTGTCACAATTTCACAAACTGTCTATGAATACTACAAATAGAGGTCTAAACAAACAAAGTACTACTACCTCAGAAATGCATAAAGACAAGAAGGAAGTAGGATAGAAGGTGACGCCAAGGCCTGCGGACGCCTGCATGACTACCTCAGTGTCGCCTGATGGACTGAAGGAAGCCACCTAGATCAGTATCCACTAGGTCCTGTACCGGGATCTGCACAACAAAAATTGTGCAGGTGTAGTATCAGTACTACCGACCCTATATACTAAGTAAGTGCCGAGCCTAACCTCAGCGAAGTAGTGAAGAGGATAGGACACGACAAATAATATCACATGTGCAGTTTAATAATATATAAAAGAAATAACGGCAGAAAATAAACAGTTAAGTACAAAAATGGGGGCAAACATGCTGGGGAAAAAGGGGGTGGCAATTACTAAAATAATGGAACAAGGCAAGAGTTTGAATATCGAAGTAACAACTGGAATTAACAACACAGAACAATAATTAAATAGAAACGGCACGGCATGTCCCCTCGTGCTAAAATATCACAAACACGGCACAGAATGTCCCCTCGTGCTAAAACATCATAAACACAACACGAAATATCCCCTCGTGCTAAAATATCATAAACACGGCACGGAATGTCCCCTCGTGCTAAATAACATAAACACGGCACAGAATGTCGCCTCGTGCTAAAATATCATAAACACGGCACGAAATGCCCCCTCGTGCTAAATAACATAAATATGGCACGGAATGTCTCCTTGTGCTAAATAACATAAACATGGCACGGAATGTCCCCTTGTGCTAAATAACATAAACATGGCACAGAATGTCCCCTCGTGCTAAATAACATAAACATGGCACGAAATGTCCCCTCGTGCTAAATAACATCAGGAACAACTGTTTGGAAAGGAAAATAAACAATAAGAAACCATAAACGCAAAGAAACAATCAACAAGAGTAATATCGTCCCGGCAAGGGACACAGCTATAACTAATCCTACACAAGTGCATAATTTAACAAAATATTTCTCAATTGATCAAATACTCAACAATATTTCACAACCAAGGATTTTCCTCAAATGAATAACTGTCAAATTGATATTAAATCCATTACACAATAAACCTCAACGAAAATCATATTCGACTCACGGGCATGCTTGACCACAACATATAGGTACTCGTCACCTCACTTATACATTGGACATGGAATAAACACGTAGCGAATAAGACTCAACACCTATTCCCTCAAGCTAAGGTTAGGCCAAACACTTACCTCGGCTTCCACGATCAAAATCAAGCCTCAAGCGCCGCTTTTCCTTTCAAACTCGACTCCAAATCAATTGTATCTAGACATAATTGACTCAATAACATCAATAAATTCTAAACAATTCAAGTCCAATGCTTAATTATAGACTTTCTAACATTCTTCCCAAAAATCAAAAATCGACCCCGGGCCCGCTTGGTCAAAACACGAGGTTCGGACCAATACCCGTTCACCCATTCACCCACGAGCCCGAATATATAATTTGTTTTGAAATATGACCCCAAAATGAGGTAAAATTCCCAATTAATCAAAAAGCTCTAACTCGACCCAAATCCCCAATTTTCTACCATTAAAACCCTAGGATTCTTGAAGATAGTTGATGAAAAACATCAGAAAGTTGAAGGAAATAAGTTAGTGAACACTTACCTACGATTTGGGTAGAAAATCTCTTGAGAAAATCGCCCTAGGCCTTCTATTTTTGTAAAAACATTGAGGAAGAACGACTGAAGTTTGTTTTTAAAAAATATCACTGCCCGACTCTCGCACATGCGGTGCATTGGTCGCACTTGCGGAAATGGACAGACCCACAGGGGGGCCACACCTGCGGAACCGCTTCTGCGAAAGAAGGTCCGCACCTGCGAGGGGACCGCACCAGCAAACCATAATGCGTGCCTGAGGTCTCGCACCTGCGGCCATAGGCTCGCAGGTGCGGGCACACCAGAACTAGTGCACCAGCAGTGATTTTCCAAGTTAAAACACCCTGAAACCTACCCGAAACTCACACGAGCCCTCGGGGCTCCAAACCAAATATGTGCAAAACCTCAAAAACATCATACAAACTTACTCGTGCGGTCAAATTACAAATAACATCTTAAACAACGAATTTAGCCTTAAAATCAAAGAAAACTTTCAAAACTTTCAAAGTATCAAAATTTACCACTGTGAGTCCGAATTTTGTCAAACAACTTCTGTTTCTTACCAAACTTCTCAGACATGACATAAATATTATATCGAACCTGCCGGGCTCCGGAACCATAATACGGGCCCGATACCACAGATTTCACATATAATTATCAAAAACCTCTTATATTTTCAGAAAACAATTTCTTTCAAAAATTCATTTCTCGGACTTGGGACCTCGGAATTCGATCCCGGGCATAAGCCCAAGTCCCATATTTTCCTACAGACCCTCCGGGATCATCAAATCGCGGGTCCGGGTTCGTTTACCAAAAATGTTGACCAAAGTCAACTAAATTCAAATTTCAACACAAAATTATCATCTTCTTCAGTTTTTCACATAAAGACTTCCCGGCTACACACTCGGGTTGCGAACGCAAATTGAGGTGAGATAGAAAGAGGTTTTCATGACCTCAGAACATGAAATTTACTAGAAATACACGGGATGACCTTTTGGGTCATCACAATCTCCACCTCTTAAAAAAATGTTCGTCCTCGAACTGACATAGAAAGATACCTGAATCGGGGAAAAGATTGGGATATCGGCTCCGCGTATCGGACTCGGAATCCCAAGTAGCTGCCTCGACAAGCTGATCTCTCCACTGGACACGGACCGTAGGATAACTCTTCGATCTCAACTGACGAACCTGTCGGGCTAATATGGCTACCGGCTCCTCCTCATAAGTCAAATCCTTGTCCAACTAGACACTGCTGAAGTCTAGCACATGAGAGGGATCGACAAGATACTTCCGAAGCATAGATACATGAAACATCGGATGCACGACAGATAAACTCGGTGGCAAAGAAAGTCTATATGCTACCTCTCCTACCTTCTCAAGAATCTCAAAGGGACCAATGTACCTAGGGCTCAACTTGCCCTTCTTTCCGAATCTCATCACGCCCTTTATGGGCGACACCCTAAGCAATACCTGGTTTCCTACCATGAATGCCAAATCTCGAACTCTGCAGTCTGCATAACTCTTCTGCCTGGACTGAGCTGTACGAAGTCTATCCTGAACTATCTTCACCTTGTCCAAGGCATCCTGTACTAACTCTGAACCCAACAACCTAGCCTCTCCCGGCTCGAACAACCTGACTGGCGACCGACATCGCCTACCATACAACGCCTCATAAGGAGCCATCTGAATGCTCGACTAGTAGATGTTGTTGTAGTCAAACTCAGCTAAAGGCATAAACTAGTCCCATGAACCTCCAAAGTCAATGACACACACTCGTAATATATCCTCCAAGATCTGAATAGTATGCTCAGACTGTCCGTCTGTCTGAGGATGGAACGTTGTGCTTAACTCAACCCGTGTGCCCAACTCACGTTGAAGTACTCTCCAGAAATGGGAGGTAAACTGGGTACCTCGGTCAGAAATGATGGACACGAGCACACCATGCAAGCAAGGTTATAGATTATGCTTCACGTTAGTTGAAGGTTCATGAGAAGAACTATACAGTTCATGATTTAGAGCTATCAACCATTGTCCATGCGCTGAAGATTTGGAGGCATTATCTGTATGGTGTGTCATGTGAGGTGTTCACAGATCATAAGAGTTTGCAATATATGTTCAAGCAGAAAGAGTTGAATATGAGGCAGGGAAGATGGTTGGAGCTGTTGAAGGACTATGACATTACCATCTTATATCATCCGGGGAAGGCCAATGTGGTGGCCGATGCTTTGATCTGGAAGTCAGTCAGCATGGGTAGTCTTGCTTATATTACGGTCGGGGAGCGACCGCTTGCTTTAGATGTTCAGGCTTTAGCCAATCGATTTATGAGATTGGATGTTTCTGAGACTGGCAGTGTTTTGGTTTATACTGTGGCCCATTCTTCATTGTTTGACCGTATTCGGGACCGAAAATATGATGATCGTCATTTATGTGTCCTTAAAGATACAGTTCGGCATGGAGGTGCCAAGCAGGTTACAGTTGATAATGATGGAGTCCTGAGGATGCAGAGCCGTATTTGTGTGCCTGATGTTGATGGACTTCGTGAGTTGATATTGTAGGAGGCCCATAGTTCCCGGTATTCCATTCATCCAGGCGCCCCAAAGATGTACCAAGATTAGCGGCAGTATTATTTGTGGAGGAGGATGAAGAAGGATATCGTGGCATACGTAGCACGGTGCTTGAATTGTCAGCAGGTTAAGTACGAGCACTAGAGACCCGGTGGTTTGATGCAGCAGATTAAGATTCCTGAGTGGAAGTGGGAATCCTGCATCAACACTGCACCAAGTCCAACCCGTGAAGCATCACAATACACGGCGTATGTCCATGAACCCGTAGGCAGAACTAACACCGGTGTCGTGGTCAAGGCTGTCTTGAGCTTCTGGAAGCTCGTCTCACACTCATCTGACCACCTGAATTGGGCACCCTTCTGAGTCAACCTGGTCATTGTCGCGCCCCCATTTTCCTCGCGGAGTCCAGGTTTATGACATTTGGTTGAGACAACTCATTCCTTTTGGGAAAGGGGTCTTGCGTTTTGAAGAGTCGCCACCTAACGATTTTTAAGGTGCGTTAGGGCACCTAAGGGGTTCATTTATAACTACGTTGATAACCAGAGACATGGTAAGGGCTGGAAATTATCCTAATGGGAAGGTGTTAGGCACCCCTCAGGATCCACAAATATGGTTCCCGGCCAAACAACTTTTTGTGAATTTGTACAGTTTAGCAAATAAGACAAATAGGGCTCACATAATAGGGGTTTTAAGTCTAAGTACAAATGTTTCAAGAACAATTAATGAGAAACTAGCTTTTAAAGAGAATTACAATCTAAGCACACTTTATAAAGAGTAAAGGGATGTCCTAGGTTTGTTTATAATATGGATCACATCAATGCAATACCCGGTATGAAACTCCTCAAAGAGGGGCTACACGTGGCATTAGCGCACCGGTCATCATGTCCATATTCTACCCTTTCCCACCCCGTGAAGGTAACTAAAGCGCGTGTTGGTCATGAAATCTATTGCATGCTCATACCCGTCCCTTTCCTATCAGTCCCGGAGGATTTTGGGACTTCTATCCTATAAGGGAGGTGCTAGGCAGACCCTCGGGTTTTTTAAGGTGAAAATGCTAAGGCGACATATAATAAACAAGTAGGAATGCAGATAGGGGAAAAGCATAGAAAGCATATAAAGGCTCAACTATTCCTCCACACACAGTACATATAAATAGCATGTCTCATACACAATTAAGGTCCGGATTCAGATTTTAGGCGTGGTGTCTATGTGATAATAGCAGAGGCAGATTCATTACATAACTCAGAGAGGAAGTCCTAATCAGGCTTGCCTACTGATTTTAACATGCTGATAGTTAAACATAATCACAAAGACAGTTCTGGTTATATTTTAAAGTTGATCGCCTAAGGCTTGCCTAGGTAGGGGATGACATGCAATAGTTACTCAACCTTATTAATAGTTCCAGATTTTTATACCTAATAACATGCAATTCTAAATGCTACAAATATTCAAAGACTGATTGCCAGTTTATTAGAACAGGGTGATTGTTTTTACATATCTGTTTTTAGGCTAAGAGTAGTTAATTGAACACGATCCTATAACATGATGCCTAATGACTTAAACGGGATTTCTAAGAGCACATCATAGCATTATGCACAGCATAGATGATAGTTTTAAATGTTGTATACCTAAAAAAAGATCTCTAAGTGCGTAGGCATGGTAAGACATGGTTGCAGATTTTGTTAACACATTTATCCTAAGGCGGAATATCTAATGCACAAAAAGAGAGAATGCAAAGTGACATATATGCAAGGCCTAAGCAGGATTTTCTGAATGCATAAGTGATGCAATACTTAAACATGATTTCAGAATATGCAGAAGAGATGGGACGACCTGTTTATTAGCGTTGTTTTTATCCTACAACATGATTTCTAAGTGTACATGGCAACGTATGACATAATGACAAAGTACTGATTATTAGCATGTTCACAGAAATTTATAAGCGATATAAGAATGCATGTGCTGAAAAACAGTAGACATAGGACCTAAGAGGCATTGTTTCTAATGCATGCATGGATCCTAAACACGGTTTCTATTGCGCAATCAAGAATATAAACCTAAGGACATGTTTTCTACCCTTTAATAACTATAGCATGTGTATCACCCATCCCTTTTCACTATCCATCCCCAAAGAGTTTTTACAATAATTATTACAAACCATTGGCATAAATTACACAATTGGAATAAGAAAAGAAGAATCTATACTATAGGGAGCCTTCATAATAGGCCCAAGTTTCCAAATCCTCATTGCCGAGTCTTGTTTCACAACCTTTCTCATAATCCGGGTGTGTCAGAGTTCCCTAAGGACCTCAAAGGATCTCAGGCAATGCTCACACCCATATTTCATAACCAAGGTATAGTAAGTGCAATGTGGAAAGGCCAGCTCTTGTGTGTCAAAGTTCAGAGGGAGCTCAAGGGTCCCAAGGCAATGCTCACACAAGAGGGGAGGAACCTAAGGGCTCTAAGAATATAATGAAAGTGCTTGATATAGTTTGAAAAGGTTTAAGTAGGAAAATAGTTTGAAAAGAGACTTGTTTTAAAATGGTTTTGATAAAACAGGGAAGTTGTTAGTAACAAGCAACATACCATCCTCAGAATCAGAACAATTTCAACATCACACAAAGAGTTAGGGACTAAACAAGTTCAGCAACCACAAATAGGGTAATAGGAATTGGGGACATGTATAGAGCATATAAGGGTATGCATACAGTAGGCAGAGTCACACCTAGGTTCAGAGTCAGAGAAATCCTGAGGGAAATAAGGGATTAAGGTAGCATGCATTTCAAGCTTACACAGAACCAAGCACAAGTGGTTTGCCACATAAGATTCAGGTTAATAATCGGAGAGACATAATTGAAGTCAGGGGTAATAAAAAATGTTGAGTCTAAGGGAGAGGGGCACATAACTTGACTGATAATCCATGGACATATTTGTTTCAATTTGAGCTACAGAACCATAAGTAAGAACAAACTAGAAACAGGATGAATTGAAGTAACAGAAGAAACATGTTGTCTTCGAGACTTAAATTTAAATCAGGACATACACGTATAGAAGAAAGTAAACACAGAATGAGGAGCAAGTGAGTAGAGTAGTCAACCTTGGCTTGCAGTCGAGTGACTTAGAGTAGTAGTAAGTAACCCAAGAAAAAAGAGAGCAGAAGATAGTTTTATTGTGCAAGAGAGAGGTTTTTCTGAACCAATTTTGTTCATTTTCTCTTCTCAATGAAAGACTAAGGTACTTATAGCTTTGAAACATGTGGAAAATAAGGTAAAAATCAAGGTTCAGCACTGATTATGGAACTATGTACTAATCAGAATCAAATCAGTATAAGGACTTCCTTTAATTAAGGAGTCAAATTCAAACGGTAATAAGCATACACTAAATAAGGAAAGAAATCATATAAGGCAGAGTATAATCAAATAAGCATAGAACATGTAATAGAGACTAGGTTCAATATACTTTAATTAAGGAAAATGCTTAAAATCAGTTAACAGCATAATTGGCCATAGAATAAGGTCAGAAAATATTTCACAAGGTTAAAATCAGTAGAAAATCTCATGGGAGATCAGTGAAGAATCAATCACAATGATTAAAGGACTCACTAATAGGAAATAGTACTGACTTAGGAGAAATTAGCACAATTTCATAATAGACAAACAGGAGAAACCCTAATAGGCAACCATAGGGTAAAATCACATAGAGCAGGGATTCACATAGAGCACATAGTAAATGATTTGAAGGAGTTAACAGAATAAACACAAAGAGCGGAAACCCTAATAGAAATAGGGTAATATCACATAGCACAGAATGTTCATGATAAACACACACATATGCATGTTAATCGAACATATAATCAAAGACGAACTCAGAATCGCAGATTAAAACCAAAGAACTTAGGGCTTTAACATAATAACTCAGATAAAAAGAGAAGAACTTAGATAAACGTTTAAACATGATGAAAACCATAGATTAATACTAAAAATCAGAAGACAAACTGTTTTTTGAAAAAGGGGTTAAGAACCCTAAATTTGAAGATAAGGAGTCATTTTGAAAGAATTTGAAAATCTTTTAAGGAAACAGCCAAAATCACTCATAATATGCCCAGATCTATTACAGATCTAAGAAAAATCAAGAGCTAATAGTTAGGGTTTCAGTGATAACCCAGAGAGAGAGAAAGAATCCGCTCAAAAACCATAGGTTTTGGCCAGAGATAGGAGGATCTTACTCGGACAGGCCAAGGGTGGCCTAAGAATGGCATGAACATCCATAGGGGTAAGGTGAATCGCCTCTGGTTCCTTTTAGGACCTCAAGGCAGTGTTAACCCGGCATAGGAGGGAGCCACGGGGCTGGGGATGGTGGTGAGACCACCATATTTACTAGTAAGTCAACGGTCGGCGAGTAACTTAGGTTTTAGCAGAGAGAGCCTTAGAGAGATGAGAGGAGAGTGTAACGGCGGAGAGACCGGAGAGAATGAGAGGAGGGAATGAGGGTTTAGGGGTAGGTCATTAGGATTAAATTAGGAAAGGGGGGATCTGGACCGTCGATTAAAATCGATCAACGGTCCAGAATGGACAAGAGATTGGGTCGGGTAGGATTTATGTGGATTGGGCCTGGGTTTGGGCTATTTTAATTGGTTAGGGGTCTCATGCAATTAGGCTAGATTTCAAATAGGATTTGGCTACTTGTTAAATACCCAATTAAATTAGGTAAATATTTAATAAAATAGCTAATAATTACATAAAATGAAATTAATGCTAAATAGGTAAAATTAAGGTAATTAACTAATATTTAAGATATAAGATGACTAACTATTGAATTAAAATGATATAAAATGTACAGTTAGGCTATAATTACAAAATTATTGTAATTATATCCAAATAATGCCAAATTGGTTAATTCGTGAAATAATTGGATCCTAGTGGGATTAAAAATAATATATTGAGCTAGAAATATTTTGAAATTATTTATAATGTAATTCATGAATAATCATTGAATATAAAGTACTAAATAAATTAGAAAAGAAATTAATAAAAATACGGAAAATTATGGGAAAATACCAATTATTATAAAAGTGATTTTGAAGGTATATATGCAAAATTTAAAAAAATAATTTGAGAAGAAATTGGGTATTAATAGCTGCCCCTCTTTACCCGGGAAGGATGAAAGAGTTGTTGGGTAAAGATATGATGGCCAATTTCGACCGAGCGAAGCGTTTTGAAGAGATTTTAGCCGCACCCTGGTTTCTGAGTTGCCTACATATCCCTGGTTTTACAGGACTCAGGTCGTATGTAGTTTAGGAGTCATCGGCGAAGTATATTGATGACGTTTTACAAGAACGGACGCAACGTATAGGGTTGGATGAGTAAATGGCTTACGGGGATGGTTAGGAGAACTAGAGCGAGACCGCTCCTTCTAGGGCGGTCGTTGATTGCCGGATTACCTGCAAATAAGATACAAGCATATATTGTGCGTAATTTAAACATGATGCAAATTCCCATCGGACTATGAATGTTTTCTTTGGACGGTTAAGGATGACGTCTTTAGACCATGATGTCCTGGGCCATGGGTTGCTTGATGCGGGATTCACAGGCCATGAAATTTTGTTCTCGGGCCATGAGGATGGTGCCTCCGAACCATGACGCCTTTGAATAATGATATGCAAATGGTTGAAAGAGATCCTCAAGCCATGACATGGTGTTCTCGGGCCATGAAGATGGTGCCTCCAAACGATGACGCCTTTGGATAAGTTGGCGATATTTCAGCCAATGAAGATGCAATAGTATGATGTTGACAAGACAGAGCTTAGTCTTGCGTATTGAAAGGGCAGAGCTTAGCCCGAAAGGAAAGCGAGGTAAATAGTGCTTGAGGCAGTGGTTAGTCTCAAAAAGTAAATTGGAGGCAGAGCCTAGCCTCGGAAGGCAGAAAAGTAGCCTTATGCAAAGATGCATATGGAGGTAGAGCTTAACCTCGGAAGGCAGAATGGTAGCCTTATGCAATGCAGATGGAGGTAGAGCTTAACCT
This sequence comes from Nicotiana undulata, assembly GCA_005239495.1. Taxonomy (NCBI): domain Eukaryota; kingdom Viridiplantae; phylum Streptophyta; class Magnoliopsida; order Solanales; family Solanaceae; genus Nicotiana; species Nicotiana undulata. The sequence continues at coordinate 23,403 of ML291812.1, forward strand.
CAGAAGGCAGAATAGTAGCCTTATGCAAGTTGGAAGGCAGAATAGTAGTCTTATGCAAGTTGGAAGGTAGAATCGTAGCCTTATGCAAATGCAAGTGGAGGTAGAGCTTAGCCTCAGAAGGCAGAATGGTACCCTTATGCAAAGATGCGAATGCAGAGGGAGACAACGCTTAGTCTCGGAAGGCAGAATACTATCCTTATGCAATGCAGATGGAGGTAGAGCTTAACCTCGGAAGGTAGAATGATAGCCTTATGCAGATGGAAGGCAAAATAGTAGCCTTATGCAAGTTGGAAGGCAGAATAATAGCCTTATACAAGTGCAGGTGGACGTAGAGCTTAACCCCGGAAGGCAGAATGGTAGCCTTATGTAAGAAATAAAATGACAATGGGAATCCTTAGCTGGTGATAAATTGCGGCATTATGATTGTTGAGAGCATTGTGGCGACGGAGCATTAAAGGCATGTGCAAACGTCGGCAAGTGCAACGGTTTGGGAATCGTGTTTTTAACAATGTTTTTCCCCTGGGCGGACAGTACGTTTTAGGGATTTTGCAACCTTAGTGCCTGCATCCAAAGAAAGATCGTGAGTTTTGTAAGGGAAAGGTTAGTTTGTATCCCCACTGACTTTGCTTGACTTGTTTGGCTTGATCTGATGATACTGTCTATATCGTTGGGGTAGCGTCGCTAAACAAAGCTTGTTTCAAGAACAAACATGTATGATTTTGTAAAAGTATAACATAATGTATAAATTTAAAATGATTTTGGATGAACCGACGACCGTGACATGGTTCGAGACATTGCAACCTCTCCTGCAACGGAATTTTGAGGGTCCTCCTCAAAATTCTGCCCCAGTTTCCAATTGCGGGGGAAAATGAATTTTTTATTGATTTGTGATTGAACACATAGGGCTGCCTACGTATCCCCTCTTAAACGGGAATCGGGTCAGGCGTAGTTCAATTTACAACATTGATTAAAATCATAAAGGATTACACATAGTAACGCTTGACTGCATCTGAATTGATTGGCTTTGGCCAGACTTCTCCGTCCATTTCTGCAAGTATAAGAGCTCCTCCTGTCAGCACTTGGTGAACCATGTATGGACCTTTCCAGTTGGGAGAGAATTTCCTTTGGCTTCATCTTGATGTGGAATGATTTTCTTTAACACCAGCTGCCCCGGTGTGAACTGTCTCGACTTGCCTTTCTTATTGAAAGCTCTGGTCATTCTATTCTGATAGAGTTGACCATGACATACTGCATTCATCCTTTTTTCATCTATGAGGTGCAGTTGCTCATAATGGTTCTTTACCCACTCTGCATCGCTGAGCTCAGCTTCTTGTATGATCCTTAGGGAAGGAATTTCTACCTTAGCGGGAATGACAGTTTTTGTACCATAAACCAGCATATAAGGGGTTGTCCCAGTTGATGTGCGGACTGCGGTGTGGTATCCTAGCAAAGCGAATGATAATTTCTCGTGCCATTGCTTATGCTTCTCTATCATCTTCCTCAATATCTTCTTGATGTTTTTATTGGCAGCCCCTACAGCTCCATTTATCTAAGATCTGTAAGCTGTGGAGTTCTTGTGTTTGATCTTGAAAGTTTCGCACATAGCTTTCATCAAGTCACTATTGAGGTTGGAACCATTATCAGTAATGATCGATTCCGGAATCCCTAATCGTCAAAAAACACGGTCGCGAACAAAGTCGGCCACGACTTTCTTAGTTACTGCTTTGTAGGATGTTGCTTCGACCCATTTGGTGAAATAGTCAATGGCTACCAGAATGAATCTGTGTCCGTTGGAGGCGGCAGGTTCGATTGGTCCAATAACGTCCATGCCTCATGCGGCGAACGACCATGGTGAGCTTGTTGCATTGAGCTCGTTTGGGGGTACCTTTATCATGTCTGCATGTATCTAACAGCGGTGGCATTTTCGGACATACTGGATGCAATTTGTTTCCATAGTCATCCAAAAGTAACCAGCCCGGTGTATCTTCTTTGCTAAGACAAAACCGTTCATATTTGGACCGCAGGTCCCAGCATAAATTTCCTCTAGTAGCTTGGATGCTTCCTTTGCGTCGACACATCTTAATAACCCCAAATCGGGAGTCCTCATATACAGGATTCCCCCGCTGTGAAAGAAGTTGTTGGACAATCTCTGAAGTGTGCGTTTCTGAGTATGATTTGCAAGCTCTGGGTACTCTCCTTTTACCAAGTATTCCTTGATGTCATGAAGCCAAGGCTTTCTGTCTTCTTCTTCTTCGACATGGGCACAGTAGGCTAGTTGGTTGTGGATCTTCACTGGAATAAGATCAATGAAGTTCTTGTACGGATGCTGAATCATAGATGACAGAGTAGCCAATGCATCGGCGAACTCGTTCTGTATTCTGGGGACGTGCCGAAATTCTATCTTCGTGAACCTCTTTCTCAATTCCTACACGTGGTGCAGGTACGGCAGTATCTTGGAATTCTTGGTAGCCCATTCTCCTTGTACTTGATGTACCAGCAAATCTGAGTCACCAATCACTAACAGCGCATGGACGTTCATGTCAATGGCCATGTTGAGCCCTAAGATGCAGGCTTCATATTCTGCCATATTGTTGGTGTAGGGGAATCTGAGTTTGGCAGACACCGGATAATGCTGACCGTTTTCCGATATTAAGACGGCCCCAATGCCGACTCCCTTGAAGTTCGCTGCTCCATTGAATAACATCCTCCAACCGTCATAGGATTTTGCAATGTCTTATCCTACGAATGATACGTCTTCACCAGGAAAATACTTTTTTAGAGGTTCTTATTCTTCGTCCACGGGGTTTTCAGCAAGGTGGTCTTGTAGTGCCTGTCACTTGACCATTTTCTGAGTCACATAGATAATGTCGAATTCACTCAACAGGATTTTCCACTTGGCTAGCTTGCCAGTGGGCATGGGCTTCTGAAAGATGTACTTCAAGGGATCCATCCTTGATATGAGATATGTGGTGTAGGCACAAAAATAGTGTCTCAGCTTCTGAGCTACCCATGTCAAAGCGCAAAAAGTGCGTTCCAAGAGAGAATACTGAGCTTCGTACAAAGTTAAATTCTTGCTGAGATAATAGATGGCTTGCTCTTTTCTTCCTGTTTCATCGTGCTGCCCCAGAACGCAACCGAAGGCGCCATCTAACACTGCAAGGTAGAGTAGCAAAGGTCTACCTGGATCAGGCGGTACTAGGACTGGTGGTGTTGACAGGTACTCCTTGATTCTGTTGAATGCCTTTTGGCAGTCATCGGTCCATTTGGTTGCAACGTCCTTCTTTAGCATTTTGAAGATCGGCTCACAGATAATTGTAGACAGTGCTATGAATCGACTGATGTAGTTAGGCCTTCCCAAGAAACTCATCACATCTTTCTTGTTCCTTGGCGGTGTTAGTTCTTGAATGGATTTAACCTTTGACGGATCTAATTACATCCCTCGGCGGCTGACAATAAACCCAAGCGATTTTCCAGCAGGAACCCAGAATGCACACTTCGCAGAATTCAGCTTCAGATTGTATTTCCGCAATCTATTGAAGAACTTCCTCAGATCTTCTATGTGGTCAGTATCTTTCTTGGACTTGATAATAACATCATCCACATATACCTCGATCTTTTTGTGAATCATGTCGTGGAAGATAGTGGTCATTCCCCTCATGTATGTGGCCCATGCATTCTTCAGGCCGAATGGCATCATCTTGTAGCAGTATACTCCCCACGGCGTAATGAAAGTCATTTTCTCGGCTTCTTCCTCATCCATCCAAATCTGATGATAACCAGCGAAGCAATCCACGAATGATTGTAGCTCATTCTTGGCGCAATTGTCAATCAGGATGTGTATATTTTGCAAAGGGAAGTCATCTTTCGGACTGGCCATGTTGAGGTCCCGGTAGTCGACGCAGACTCTAACCTTCCTATCCTTCTTTGGCACTGGCACAATGTTGGCTAACCATGTCGGGTACTCGACTACCCTGAGAACTTTGACGTTGATTTGCTTGGTGACTTCTTCCTTGATTTTCAAACTCATATCATGCTTGAACTTTCTGAGCTTTTGCTTTACCGGCGGACACATTGGATTGGTTGACAGTTTGTGAGCCACAATGGATGTACTCAGACCAGTCATGTCATCGTACGACCAGGCGAATATGTCCTCATAAACTTTCAAGAATTCCGTGTATTCCTTCTTTTCTGATGGTGGCAAATGAATGTTGATTGATATTTTCTGAATCTCCCAGGTTGACAACTTCGGTTTTGTCCAGGTTGGACTTAGATCTGTTCTCAAAATTCTCAACTTCTTTAACAATCTCGTCAGGTATGTCATCTTCCTCTGAATCAATGTTCGTTTGTTGCGTTGTCTCGTAGCATGTCACAGTCATTGGTTCATCAAGACAAGTAATAGTAATGTTGTCTAGGTAAAGTAATAAGAGAAAAATGATAGCAATAAATATTTGATTCATAAGAAAATTAAAATGCTTTTGATAAACTAAATAATTGTTTTGAACATTGAAGATCTTATTGCAGGAATTGAAGAATGCGAAAAGAAAAATCATTTAGTAAATAAAACAGTGAATAATGCTTGTTTTAGCCTTGCTACCCCAAGGCTCGTCGGGTTTTGGTTGTTCTGATGGTCCAATTTTTGAGGCATTCCCCTCTGCTCACCGCCTGTATGGAAGGGACTTCCTCCCTCTTCTCCTCAAGAATAACACAATAGTCCATATCAATGTCCTCCAGAAACAAGTTCCTCATTGATTCAAGTGCTTCTTCTTCATCTGATCCATAAACAATGTCGGCCTGTTAGAAGGTCTGCTCCAGATGCGGTATTGGATGCTCCAAAGGGTAATAAGGATCGTGCCAAGGTGGAGACCAACTATTGAATCTTCCTAGGTGTATTCATACCCCAAAACGAAAGTGGTGCCGTGTTTCTTGAGCTGTATGGGCTTAGAGATTCCTTGGAGGTTCTTTTCGAGCACTTGTCCAGGCTCGTACCCACTCCAGCTTAGTATACTCTCGATTTTTCTATCCCACCATTTGTCCTTGTCAATAGCATTGACCCGCTCGATGTGGTGGTAAGTTTCTCCACCCAGCTTCCTTCTTCCCTTGATTGCCAGAATAGTCTGGCGGCTGTAAATAGGGTTGCTACCGTCACCGTGAATGATCACTTCCTGGTGATTCCATTCGAACTTCACAGCCTGATGCAGTGTTGATGCTACGTCCCCAGCAACATGGATCCATGGCCGTCCCAACAGCAAATTGTAAGATGTTGGCACATCTATTACCTGGAAATCGACCTCGAACCAAGTTGGTCCCATTTGCAAGCACAGACTAATTTCACCAATGGTGGACCTCTGAGAACCATCGAAAACTTTCACATTGATTTCTACATCCTTTATCTCATGTAACCCTTTACCCAACTTCTTGAGTGTTATCAGTGGACAAATGTTAAGACTGGATCCTCCATCGATCAGGATCCTGGTGATGAACTAATCTTCCCATTGCACGGTGATGTGCAGTGCTGTGTTATGCCCTAGCCCTTCAGGTGGCAGCTCGTTTTCATGAAAATTAATCTTGTGGCTTTCCAAAACCTGGCCTACCATATTGGCCATTTCCCTGCTGGTGATATTGTTTGGCACATATGCTTCTCTCAACACCTTCAACAAAGCACTCATGTGCGTTTCTGAATTCTGCAGCAAAGAGAGAATGGATATTTGTGCTGGCGTCTTGTTCAATTTGTCAATGACCGAGTACTCCTTGGCATGTACCTTCCTCCAAAGGTCGTCCGGACCTGTCTCAATAAGGGGAGGCCGATTGGAAGCCTGCTTGCTTGACTCGGCCAGATGTTCAGGGGTATAGACTCTACCAGTTCTCGTCATACCCTGTGCGGCAACAGCTTCTTCGGTCTTGACCTTGCCTTTCCTTCTCGCCTCGGTTGTATAGTCCTAAGGTACAACATTCATATAGAAGGGTGGCGTGGTTGACATCGCCACTGGGATTGGCGCGGCTATCCTCACTTCGAATGGAACATGTGCCTTAGGTGGCAAGGCTGCAACCTCAAATGGTGCGGGTGCATTTGCCGGAGACACAAATTCAACCTCAATTGGTACCGGTGTCTTTGCAGGTGGCGCTGCTTCATACTCAAGAGGTGTGGACATATTTACCTCAGCATCCCCAGATGGTTGAATCTGTACTATGATCAGATTGAGAGTGATTGCTGGTTTCTTTGGGTTATCGCCTTCTACGATCAACCTGATCGATCCCTCAGAATCCCAGTCATCTTCTATTTCAATCATGTGGATACCTCCACCTTTATGGTCTGGCAGAGGATTGTTGCGGACGTTCGGAGCGGGCTCCTTTTCCACAATGATCTTGTTATCAATCAAGGACTGTATCTTGTCTTTCAAAGAGCGAAATTCATTTCATGACGGAGTGGTATGCACATGATTTGTTTGGGTTAACCCATTGAGAAGGATTCTCAGGGGTTGCAGCAGGGAGGGGGGTGACATAACCAGCAGCTTTGAGCTTCTCATACAGCTGGTCGATGGGTTCAGCGATGGCGGTATACTTTTTTGGAGGTCTGCGATCAAAATTAGGACGAGGTCTAGGGAAGTTTTGACGTGCAGGGGGTGATTGATAATGGGATGGTTGAGGGTTGTAAGTGTGGTAGACAGTAGCGGGTTGGAGTATCTGGGTGAAGAAGGTTGATATGTAGGTGGCGGAGGTGATTGATAAGTTAGCGGTGGAGGTGATTGATAAGTTGGTGGTGGAGCTTGGTATGAGGGTGAGGGTGCTTGGTAATTTGGGGTTGGTTGATATGTGAGTGGAGGCGTTGAGTAAGTTTGGTATTTGAGTGGGGATTTGGTTCTTTGTGCAACCATCAAAGCTCCCACGTCCCTTTTCTTGGACACACCACCGGACTGTAAAGCCTTATTTGTAGCTTGCAAGGCTTCAAAATTCGTGACCATGCCACTTTTAATACCTTCTTCAGTCAGTTCTCCCAATTTGATAATGTCGGAGAATTTGTGGTTCTCAACCATCATCAGCTGTTCATAGTATTGCGGGTCCTGAGCCCGGACGAAGAACTTGTTCATGTGTTCCTCCTCTAAGGCGGGTCTGACTTTAGCAGCTTCGGACCTCCAGCGAGTAGCATACTCGCGAAATGTCTCCATGGGCTTCTTCTTCAAATTTTTGATATAGAACACGTCTGGTGCGTTCTCTGTACTAAACCTGAATCTGTCCATAAAGTCAGATGCCATGCTCACCCATTTTGACCACTTCTTGGGATCTTGGCTGATGTACCAAGACAATGCATCTCCTTTCAAACTCCTCATGAACAACTTCATGCGGATCCTTTCCTCCTTTCCTACTCCAACCAGCTTGTCACAATAGGTCCTCAGATGGACCCTTGGATCGCCTGTACCATCAAACATTTCGAACTTAGGAGGTTTGTATCCCTCAGGCAATTCGACATCAGGCTGTATACAGAGGTCCTCATAATTCAGTCCTTCAATTCCTTTGCTTCCTTCGACGCCCTGAATCCGGCTAATCAATTTCTTAAGTTCCTCGGCCAAGTTCTTGATAAGCAGGTCCTTTTCATCAAACTCAGGTGTGTATGGGATAGGTGGAGTGGAGTGTGGCATGGTCTCCACGTAGATAGGGTTGTTGTGGTGGCCTGGTGCATGGGTGTAGATATGGTCGTTTGTGGAGTTTTGAGGTTCCGGGATAAGTATTGGAGTGTTATTTGGGGTATGATAGGTGTTACATTGGTTCTTTGGTGGAGTGGCGTGATGGTGAGGTGCGGGATGAGTCTGCTGTCTTGGGACATTTTGTGGAGGTGTAGGATTTTGAATGTTGGGGAGGGTGATGTCTGGGATGTTGAGGGAAAATGACAGGTTTGCCAGATTTCGAACCTGATCAAGATCTTCTTGGAATTTCAACAACCTTTGCTCAAGCTGTGACATATTCTCATTAGGAACTCGAATACCCTGGCCATCAGTGGCCTCTACCTATTCAACTGTGTTCTCCTTTCTGATGTTGCTTGAATCTTCCATTTTATTCTTGCCTTTAGGAGGACTAGGAGGAGGAGTGGGTGGAGGGCCCCTGGATCTTGTGAGATAGGATGATGATGCCAGAGTGCACGAACTAACCTTTGGGGAGGGGAATAAAAGAAAGAAAACAAAAACAAAAAACAAAATGTAGCCAAGTCAGTGAGGATTATGATAAGTATTGCAATATTGAAACACATAGTGCGGGAATGTAAAGCGCGTCCTAATTTGGGATCCTCTTTGTGCCCGAGGTAGGCCTAGCGACAAATTGATTTGGAGAACTTAGAATGCTAAATGCCTCATTTTGTTGACAAAAATAGATGAATCCCAAAACGACACTAAATAAACAATAAATAAAGGTCACGAATGGCCATTGGCCTTATTACATTGATAAAGCAAAAGAAATACATTCCTATCTACTTGGTCCCAGAAGGACCTTCCCCAGACTCGGCATTCTTTCTTCCCTCGAACACCTTACCCAACTCGCGAAGTCCCAGCAACAGGTATGCTCTGGCTAGATGTCCACCTTCGGTCCCTTCAGCCTTTTGACAGTTTTCAACCCTTTTGAGGAATTTTTCCTCCAGCTCGACTATGCCTTCCAAGTATCCTAACCTCTTGTTGGTGCTGATAGCCATATCTTTCCATTCCTCAATCAGCTTTTTGTTGGACTCATGTATCTCGCGGTGTTCACTCTCGCATTACCGGATCCTTTTGCACAACTGGTTGTATTTGACTTGCGCCTCGGCTTTTTCATCTATAATCCTGTGGCCTTGAACGAACCCTGACTTGCTCAGACCATCCCAATTGTCTTCTAACCAACCAGAATAGAAAGGGGTGCAACCAGCGTGATATCTGTCTAGTTCAATGGTGTCTTTCTCCATCACGATCTTGCAGTGCCACATGTGCTGGGCTTGGCACTTGTGAGGACTATCATCATTTTGGAAGTCAGCTCGAAGATGGCTCATATTGTCGACCCTGGGTATGACTTGCTTCCTACCTTCTTGCCTCATAACTCGAAGATGGACGTAAGGGTATGTTCCTCTTAGAGCAATCAGTATTAGTAACAGTGCATCTCTGGACCGGGCAATGAACTCCTCTGTCGGAAACCACTCAAACATCCATTGAACATGTTCTTCAGTTAGATTTTCAAAGAGCACAACCCATCCTTTGGCATTCTCAGGCTGAGCGAACATGTCGGGGATGTAATTCATTCGCTTTGGATGGTGGAAAGTGATGTGGTCATCCCAGACCCTTCGATGAATTTCTTGTCGGTATTTGCCCTTTTGGAGATGTTCTATGATCCAAAGCTGAAGTAGTAGATTGCAGCCTTCGAAGTGTCTCGCTCCTTGTTGACACTTCTCCAAGGCTCGGTATATGTATGCAATGATCATGGGTACAATGTTGAATGTCTGCCCACCAATCCCTTCCATTAGGGTCTTGGTTACCATAGCCAGCCTAGTATGGATTCTCTCTTTCTTCATTGGAAACACGATCAGACCCAAGAAGAAAAACATGAAGACGAATACCCTACGATGGATGTGTCCTAAGGATGTGATGGCGAACTCATCATGGTAGGTACGGTATGATTTTCTATGACCGTACCTTTCGTACAAATAGTCAAAAGGGATGTACGATTCTTTTAAGCATACCAGTTCTGCATTCTTCTTCAAACCATCATTTTAAGGAAACCCTTGCCTGTGCGGTTCTCAGGCATTAGCAACCCCGGGGTTTCCCACACTAGGCTGGCCAGTCCCCCTATCTCCTCTAGCAAAGGTGTCATTTCAATGTCCCCAAAGCGGAACACGGCTCTTTCACAATCCCAAAACAAAGTAGCAGCCTCTATTATCATGTTGTTAGGCTGGATTTCTAGAAGAGATGGTAGATTGCCCAAATATTTTCTGACGAGAGTTTTGTCACTAGAGTGCAAATCTTCCCACCAACTCAGTAGTCTTGGGTGGATATTGGAGACCATGCCGAACCTTGGGATTTCGTGCCTCATATTTCTACAAGGAAAAAAAGGTTAGACCCTTACCCCCACTAGACTCGACTATTTAACATCAACAATTAGCATGAAGCATCTAGTTCTTCAAATAAATGCACGGAACGTGATGATGTCCATTTTGGGTTTCGCAGTGGACTTTTGGACAAGGCTATCTTAAAGGCTATTGTGCGTACAACATTTTATCCTGGCTAGGTTTGACCATGATGCATGCAACAGTATAAGGGAGTAAGGTTTTTATGGGTTTTTAGACTGGTACCCTTGAGCGGACAACTCAAGGGAGAAAGGCACGGAACCGTCGACTGCACCGTTGATCGACTAGTTTTACCGCAAATAAGCCTTTCCGAATTTAGGGGGTAATGATATAGGAATGGAGCAACCACTCATCAAGCGTTGCTATAGTATTTGTTTGGCACGAGTGGAGTATGATGCGGAATCATGATTATGCAATAGACAGTAAAACATGTAGACATGTATTTGCACGTTACAAAAGCAATAAGTACAACAGTTCATAATTTAAAAAGCGGTTACAAAGGAAGGAAGTAGAAAAACATGTCAGTTACTCTTGAAGAAAATTAAATGCTTAAATAAATAGACAAGTAATTGCACATAAGGGGAATGGGAAGAGGTACAAATTCACAAAGCAGTTTGAAATGGTAAAAGCCTAAGAATCCCTAGCATAGTCGCCATGCTGCCGCGCGCCCTTTTTCCTCGCAGAGTCCGGGTTTATGACATTTGGTTGAGATAACTCATTCCTTTTGGGAAAGTGGTCTTGCGTTTTGAAGAGTCGCCACCTAACAATTTTTAAAGTGCGTTAGGGAACCTAAGGGGTTCATTTATAACTACGTTGATAACCAGAGATAGGGTAAGGGCTGAAAATTATCCTAAGGGGAAGGCGTTAGGCACCCCTCAGGATCCACAAGTGTGGTTCCCGGCCAAACAGCCTCTTGTGAATTTTTACAGTTTAGCAAATAAGACAAATAGGGCTCACATAATAGGGGATTTAAGTCTAAGTACAGATGTTTGAAGAACAATTAATGAGAAACTAGCTTTTTAAGAGAATTACAATCTAAGCACACTTTATGAAGAGTAAAGGGATGCCCTAGGTTTGTTTATAATATGGATAACATCAATGCAATACCCGGTATGATACACCTCAAAGAGGGGCTACACGTGGCATTAGTGCACCGATCATCATGTCCATATTCTACCCTTTCTCACCCCGTGAAGGTAACTAAAGTGCGTGTTGGTCACGAACTCTATTGCATGCTTTTACCCATCCCTTTACTATCACTCCCAGAGGATTTTGGGACTTCTATCCTATAAGGGAGGTGCTAGGCAAACCCTCCGGTTTTTAAAGGTGAAAATGCTAAGGCAACATATAATAAACAAGTAGGACTACAGATAGGGGAAAAGTATGGAAAGCATATAAAGGCTCAAGTATTCCTCCACACACAGTACACATAAACAACATGTCTCATACACAATTAAGGTCCGGATTCAGATCCTAGACATGATGTCTAAGTGATAATAGCAGAGGCATATTCATTACATAACTCATAGAGGAAGTTCTAATCAGGCTTGCCTACTGATTTTAACATGTTGATAGTTAAACATAATCACAATGACAGTTCTGGTTATATTTTAAAGTTGACCGCCTAAGGCTTGCCTAGGTATGGGATGATATGCAACAGTTACTCAACCTTATTAATAGTTCCATATTTTTATACCTAATAACATGCAATTCTAAATGCTACAAATATTCAAAGACTGATTGCCAGTTTATTAGAACAGGGTGATTGTTTTTACATATCTGTTTTTAGGCTAAGTGTAGTTAATTGAACACGATCCTATAACATGATGCCTAATGACTTAAACGGGATTTCTAAGAGCACATCATAGCATTATGCACATCATAGATGATAGTTTTAAATGTTGTATACCTAAAACAAGATCTCTAAGTGCGTAGGCATGGTAAGACATGATTGCAGATTTTGTTAACACATTTATCCTAAGGCGGAATATCTAATGCACAAAAAGAGAGAATGCAAAGTGACATATATGCAAGGCCTAAGCAGGATTTTCTGAATGCATAAGTGTTGCAATACTTAAACATGATTTCAGAATATGCAGAAGAGATGGGACGACCTGTTTATTAGCGTTGTTTTTATCCTACAACATGATTTCTAAGTCTACATGGCAACGTATGACATAATGACAAAGTAATGATTATTAGCATGTTCACAGAAATTTATAAGCGATATAAGAATGCATGTGCTGAAAAACAGTAGACATAGGACCTAAGAGGCATTGTTTCTAATGCATGCATGGATCCTAAACACGGTTTCTATTGCGCAATCAAGAATATAAACCTAAGGACATGTTTTCTACCCTTTAATAACTATAGCATGTGTATCACCCATCCCTTTTCACTATCCATCCCCAAAGAGTTTTTACAATAATTATTACAAACCATTGGCATAAATTACATAATTGGAATAAGAAAAGAAGAATCTATACTATAGGGAGCCTTCATAATAGGCCCAAGTTTCCAAATCCTCATTGCCGAGTCTTGTTTCACAACCTTTCTCATAATCCGGGTGTGTCAGAGTTCCCTAAGGACCTCAAAGGATCTCAGGCAATGCTCACACCCATATTTCATAACCAAGGTATAGTAAGTGCAATGTGGAAAGGCCAGCTCTTGTGTGTCAAAGTTCAGAGGGAGCTCAAGGGTCCCAAGGCAATGCTCACACAAGAGGGGAGGAACCTAAGGGCTCTAAGAATATAATGAAAGTGCTTGATATAGTTTGAAAAGGTTTAAGTAGGAAAATAGTTTGAAAAGAGACTTGTTTTAAAATGGTTTTGATAAAACAGGGAAGTTGTTAGTAACAAGCAACATACCATCCTCAGAATCAGAACAATTTCAACATCACACAAAGAGTTAGGGACTAAACAAGTTCAGCAACCACAAATAGGGTAATAGGAATTGGGGACATGTATAGAGCATATAAGGGTATGCATACAGTAGGCAGAGTCACACCTAGGTTCAGAGTCAGAGAAATCCTGAGGGAAATAAGGGATTAAGGTAGCATGCATTTCAAGCTTACACAGAACCAAGCACAAGTGGTTTGCCACATAAGATTCAGGTTAATAATCGGAGAGACATAATTGAAGTCAGGGGTAATAAAAAATGTTGAGTCTAAGGGAGAGGGGCACATAACTTGACTGATAATCCATGGACATATTTGTTTCAATTTGAGCTACAGAACCATAAGTAAGAACAAACTAGAAACAGGATGAATTGAAGTAACAGAAGAAACATGTTGCCTTCGAGATTTAAATTTAAATCAGGACGTACCCGTATAGAAGATAGTAAACACAGAATGATGAGCAAGTGAGTAGAGTAGTCAACCTTGGCTTGCAGCCGGCTGACTTAGAGCAGTAGTAAGTAACCCAAGAAAAGGGAGAGCTGAAGATAGTTTTATTGTGCAAGAGAGAGGTTTTTCTGAACCAATTTTGTTCGTTTCTCTTCTCAATGAATGACTAAGGTACTTATAACTTTGAAACAGGTGGAAAATAAGGTAAAAATCAAGGTTCATCACTGATTATGGAACTATGTACTAATCAGAATCAAATCAGTATAAGGACTTCCTTTAATTAAGGAGTCAAATTCAAACGGTAATAAGCAGACACTAAATAAGGAAAGAAATCATATAAGGCAGAGTATAATCACATAAGCATAGAACATGTAATAAAGACTAGGTTCAGCATATTTTAATTAAGCAAAATGCTTAAAATCAGTTAACAGCATAATTGGCCATAGAATAAGGTCAGAAAATATTTCACAAGGTTAAAATCAGTAGAAAATCTCATGGGAGATCAGTGAAGAATCAATCACAATGATTAAAGGACTCACTAATAGGAAATAGTACTGACTTAGGAGAAATTAGCACAATTTCATAATAGACAAACAGGAGAAACCCTAATAGGCAACCATAGGGTAAAATCACATAGAGCAGGGATTCACATAGAGCACATAGTAAATGATTTGAAGGAGTTAACAGAATAAACACAAAGAGAGAAAACCCTAATAGAAATAGGGTAATATCACAGAGCACAGAATGTTCATGATAAACAAACACATATGCATGTTAATCGAACATATAATCAAAAACAAACTCAGAATCACAGATTAAAACCAAAGAACTTAGGGCTTTAACATAATAACTCAGATAAAAAGAGAAGAACTTAGATAAACGTTTAAACATGATGAAAACCATAGATTAATACTAAAAATCAGAAGGCAAACCGTTTTTTGAAAAAGGGGTTAAGAACCCTAAATTTGAAGATGAGGAGTCATTTTGAAAGAATCGGAAAATCTTTTAAGGAAACAACCAAAATCACTCATAATATGCCCAGATCTATTACAGATCTAAGAAAAATCAAGAGCTAATAGTTAGGGTTTCAGTGATAACCCAGAAGAGAGAGAATTCGCTCGGAAACCATAGGTTTTGGCCGGAGATGGGAGAATCTTACTCGGACAGGCTAAGGGTGGCCTGAGAATGGCATGAACATCCATGGGGGTGAGGTGAATCGCCTCTGGTTCCTTTTAGGACCTCAAGGCAGCATTAACCCGGCATAGAAGGGAGCCACGGGGCTGGGGATGGTTGTGAGACCACCATATTTACCGGCAAGTCAACGGCCGGCGAGTAGCTTAGGTTTTAGCAGAGAGAGCCTGAGAGAGTTGAGCGGAGAGTGTAACGGCGGAGATACCAGAGAGAATGAGAGGAGGGAATGAGGGTTTAGGGATAGGTCATTAGGATTAGATTAGGAAAGAGGGGATATGGACCGTTGATTAAAATCGATCAACGGTCCAGATTGGACAAGGGATTGGGTCGGGTAGGATTTATGTGGATTGGGCCTGGGTTTGGGTTGTTTTAATTGGTTGGAGGTCTGATGCAATTAGGCTAGATTTCAAATAGGAAGTGACTACCTGTTAAATACCCAATTAAATTAGGTAAATATTTAATAAAATAGCTAATAATTACATAAAATGAAATTAATGCTATATAGGCGAAATTAAGGTAATTTACTAATATTTAAAATATAAGATGACTAACTATTGAATTAAAATGGTATAAAATATACAGTTAGGCTATATTACAAAATTGTTGTAATTATAGCCAAATAATGACAAATTGGTTAATTCGTGAAATAATTGGATCCTACTGGGATTAAAAATGATATATTGAGCTAGAAATATTTTGAAATTATTTATAATGTAATTCATGAATAATTATTGAATATAAAGTACTAAATAAATTAGAAAAGAAATTAATAAAAATACGGAAAATTATGGGAAAATACCAATTATTATAAAAGTGATTTTGAAGGCATATATGCAAAATTTAAAGAAAATAATTTGAGAAGAAATTAGGTATCAACAGTCATTGGGGATGCAATAGATGAAATGCCCTCCACAAACCGACGATAATAGCTTGCTAAGCCCAAGAAACTATGAATCTCTGTAGCTGAGGTGGGTCTAGGCCAATCTCTGACTGCTGAAATCTTCTTGGGATCCACCTAAATTCCCTCGGCCAACACAACATGGCTCAGAAATGCAACCGAACTCAACCAAAACTCACACTTAAAAAATTTGGCATACAACTGACTGTCCTTCAGAGTCTGGAGGACGACTTGAAGGTGCTACTCGTGCTCTTCCCGACTGCGGGAGTAAACCAAAATATCGTCAATGAAGACAATCACGAACAAATCCAAAAAGGCCTGAACACTCGGTTCATCAACTCCATAAAGGCAGCTGGGGCATTTGTCAACCCAAACGACATCACCAAGAACTCATAATGACCATACCGAGTGCGAAAGGCTATCTTAGGGACATCAGATGCCTTAATCCTCACATGATGGTAAACAGATCTCAAATCAATCTTTGAAAACATTGTGGCACCCTGAAGCTGGTAAAAGAAAATTGACAATCCTCGGCAAAGGATACTTATTCTTAATAGTAACCTTGGTCAATTGCCGGTAATCAATACACATTCTCATTGTGCCATCTTTCTTCTTAACAAAAAACACTAGCGCACCCCAAGGAGAAACACTAGGCCTAATAAAGCCTTTGGCTAGCAAATCCTGTAACTGATCCTTCAACTCCTTTAACTCTGGCGGGGCCATACGATATGGCAGGGGAGAAATGGGCTGAGTGCCCGGAGCCAAATCAATGCAAAAGTCAATATCCCTGTCGGGTGGCATACCTGGCAGGTCAGCAGGGAATACCTATGGAAACTCACGAACAACGGGTACAGACTCCATAGGAGGAACCTCAGTGCTAGATTCACGAACGTAATCCAAATAGGCCAAACAACCCTTCTCGACCATGCGCCGAGCCTTCATATATGAGATAACCTTGCCGGAGGAATGACTAGGAGTCCCCCTCCACTCCAATCGGGGTGCTCACGGTAAGGCCAAGGTCATAGTCTTGGCATGACAGTCCAGAATAGCATGATACGGGGATAACCAATCCATCTCCAAAATGACATCGAAATCAACCATATCAAGAAGTAAAAGATTTACACGTCTCCAGACCACCAATAAGCACTATGCATGAACGGTAGACTCGATCCACCACAATAGAATCACCCACCGGTGTAGATACATATACATGAGTACTCAGGGAATCACGGGGCATAATCAGATAAGGAGCAAAATATGAGGACACATTGGAAAATGTGGACCCCGGATCAAACAAAACCGAAGCATCTATGTTGCAAACTGAAACCATACCTGTAATGACTGCATCAGAGGCCTCAGCCTCAGGTCTGGCAGGAATAGCATAGCATCGGGGCTAAGCCCCACCAATCTAAACATCCCTGGGTCGACCTGACCTCTACCTCTCATAGCCTGTCCTCCACCTCTAACCGTCTGGCCTTCACCTCTGGCACCTCGACCTCCACCCCTATCTGGCTGAGGGGGTGGGGGTGCACCTGGTGCAAGAATCATAGCACGGGAACCCTGATTCTGAGAACCACTAGAAGCTCGGGGGAAAACCTGGAAATGTGCCCTGAAACACCCAAGTGTAACAAGCTCTCTACTTCTGGGACTGCTGGCCCTGAAACTGTCCTTGTCAGCCAGAATACCCACTCTGAAAGCTCTGAAGCGGTGGTGCACTGATAGGAGCTGGTGGTGCATTGCGGGATACCTAAAAGGCTGACTGGAATGGTCTGGGAGGATGATCTCTGCCTCCAGATGAGGCTCCACTGAATCGGTCAAAATGACGAGGCCTCTTGTCAGACCCCTGACCACTGCCCTGTGATAATACCATCTCAATCTGCCTGGCCACATTGGCCGCCTCCTGAATTGAAATATCAGTACCTGTCTCTCTGGCCATCTGAAGCCTAATCGGCTGAGCTAGACCCTCAATAAACCTCCTCACTCTCTCTTGATCAGTGGGAAGTATCATAATAGCATGTCTGGCCAAAGTGATAAATCAGGCCTCATACTGGGTGACCGTCACAGAACCCTGCTGGAGATGCTCAAACTGCCTCCAAAGATCCTCTCTCTGGGTAACTGGTAGAAACTTCTCCAAGAACAACTCAGAGAACTGAGCCCAAGACAAAGGCGAAGATCCAGCTGGACTGGTCATGCAATAATCCCTCCACCAAGTCTTGGCGGTACCAGAAAGACGGAATGTATCAAAGTCGACCTCGTTGGTCTCCACAATCCCCATGTTTCGAAGAACCTCATAGCAATTGTCTAAGAAATCCTGGGGGTCCTCTGATGGTGCACCACTGAAAGTAGTAGAAAACAACTTGGTGAACCGATCCAATCTCCATAAGGCATCAGCAGACGTAGCTGCTCCCTCAACGACCTGTGCCACAATACCTGATTGAGCTACTCCAGCTGTCTGAGGTGTTGGAGTCTGGAACTGAGAAGCTAACTGCTCTAGTGTGCGGGTAGCAGGAGTCTGGTCCCCTCCCCCAGCCTGAGAGGCGGCTGGTGTTGTAGGAAGTAGACCGGCCTGAGCCACGCTCTCCATAAGGCCCACTAAGAGGACTAGAGCGTCCTGAAGTACCGGGGTGGCAATGAACCCCTCTGGGAACTGAGCTGGTCCAACCGGGACCGTCTGAGCAGGAACCTCACCGGCAAAGTCTACCTGTGGGTCCTCTACTAGGGCTGCTGCTCTGGGCTGATCCCTGCCCCTGCCCCAGCCTCGGCCTCTAGCACGGCCTCAGCCTCGTCCTCGACCCCTCGTAGGAGCTGCAACTGGAGGATCGGGCTGCTGATTGGTAGATGAAGAAGCACGCGTTCTCTCCATCTGCGAGAGAATAGAATAGAAACTCAATCAGCATTTAGAATTCAAATCGCACGACCAGAAGAATAGATGTGAAGTTATTCCTAACTTTGCAACCTCTGGGGGATAAGTACAAACGTCTCCGTACCGATCCCTCAGACTCTACCAAGTTTGTCCGTGAACTGTGAGACCTAGGCAACCTAGTGCTCTGATACCAACTTGTCACGGCCCGAATTTCCCACCATCGGGACCGTGATTGAGCCTAACATTGAATCGCTAGGCAAGCCAACGTTACCGGTTATTCTAACTTGTTTATTTATTTTTAACAATTACTAGGTGACATACAAGATCGGTATAAATATGCGGAAGAAATATAATCTAACAACTTAATTATATACGAATACGAAATCCATAATAACAACTCCCAGAATTTGGTGTCACAGTTTCACGGACTGCCTATGAATACTACAAATAGAGGTATATACAAACAAAGTACTACTGCCTCAGAAATGCGTAAAGACAAGAAGGAAGTAGGATAGAAGGTGACGCCAAGGCCTGCGGACGCCTGCAGGACTACCTCAGTGTCGCCTGATGGACTGAAGGAAGCCACCTAGATCAGTATCCACTGGGTCCTATACCGGGATCTGCACAACAAAATTGTGCAGGTGTAGTACCAGTACAACCGACCCCATGTACTGAGTAAGTGCCGAGCCTAACCTCGGCGAAGTAGTGACGAGGCTAGGACACGACAAATAATATCACATGTGCATTTTAATAATATATAAAAGAAATAACGGCAGAAAATAAACAGTTAAGTACAAAAATGGGGGGAAACATGCTGGGGAAAAAAGGGGTGGCAATTACTGAAATAATGGAACAAGGAAACGGTTTGAATATCGAAGTAACAACAGGAATTAACAACACATAACAACAAGTAAATAGAAACGTCACGGCATGCCCCCTCGTGCTAAAATATCACAAACACGGCACAGAATGTCCCCTCGTGCTAAAACATCAGAAACAGGCCACGGAATGTCCCCTCGTGCTAAAATATCATAAACACGGCACGGAATGTCCCCTCGTGCTAAATAACATAAACACGGCACGAGATGTCCCCTCGTGCTAAAATATCATAAACACGGCACAAAATGTCCCCTTGTGCTAAATAACATAAACATGGCACGGAATGTCCCCTCGTGCTAAAATATCATAAACACGACACGGAATGTCCCCTCGTGCTAAATAACATAAACATGGCACAGAATGTCCCCTCGTGCTAAAATATCATAAACACGGCACAGAATGTCCCCTCGTGCTAAATAACATAAAAATTGCACGGAATGTCCCCTCGTGCTAAATAACGTAAAAATGGCACAGAATGTACCCTCGTGCTAAATAACATAAACATTGCACGGAGTGTCCCCTCGTGCTAAATAACACCAAGAACAACAGTTTGGCAAGGAAAATCAGCAATAAGAAACCATAAATGCAAATGAACAATCAACAGGAGTAATATCGTCCCGGCAAGGGACACAACTATAACCAATCCTACACAAGTGTATAATTTAACAAAATATTTCTCAACCGATCAAATACTCAACAGTATTCACAACCAAGGATTTTCCTCAAATGAATAACTGCCAAATTGATATTAAATCCATAACACAATAAACCTCAATGAAAATCATATAATTACTCATATTCGACTCACGGGCATGCTTGACCACAACATATAGGTACTCGCCATCTCACCTATACATTGGACATGGAATAAACACGTAGCAAATAAGACTCAACACCTATTCCCTCAAGCTAAGGTTAGGCCAAACACTTACCTCGGCTTCCACGATCTCAATCGCCGCTTTTCCTTTCGAACTCGACTCCAAATCAATTGTATCTAGACATAATCTACTCAATAACATCAATAAATGCTAAACAATTCAAGTCCAATGCTTAATTATAGACTTTCTAACATTCTTCCCAAAAATCTAAAAATCGACCCCTGGCCCGCTTGGTCAAAACACGAGGGTCGGACCAAAACCTGTTCACCCATTCACCCAAGAGCCCGAATATATAATTTGTTTTGAAATCCGACCCCAAAACGAGGTTAAATTCCCAATTAATCGAAAAGCCCTAACTCTACCCAAATCCCCAATTTTCTACAATTAAAACCCTAGGATTCTTGAAGATAGTTGATGAAAAATATTAGAAAGTTGAAGGAAATCAGTTAGTGAACACTTACCTACGATTTGGGAAGAAAATCTCTTGAAAAAATCGCCCTAGGCCTTCTATTTTTGTAAAAAAATTGAGGAAAAACGACTGAAGTTTGTTTTTAAAAAATATCACTGCCCGACTCTCTATTTCTCTATCAACTTCTTCCTTTTCTAATTGTACTCTAATTTTACCATTTACCACTTGTGGAGGTATGTAGGTTAGTTTCATACCGTTTTCAGCTGCTCTATTCTTCGCAAATAAGCTTGTCCATGCTGGTTTCACCTCCTCCTTAGCTTCTTCCTTGTTTTCTTCTATCGTTGTTACTGTTCCATTGGATTGCATATGTGAATTGGTTTCATTCCCTTTGACTGCCTCCTTTTCTGTCTCTCGTTCCTTCATAGCCACCTCAGACATCAATTGATCCCCTGCTGATTCTTCAATTTGACTCCTAGCTCCAGATCCATTGTTTGCATGTGTCGATTGTATCTCAGCTTCATCACCTTCCTTTGGTTCTTCATCATTTTTGTCTTCCAGCTCAAAGTGGTTGCTCTGAATTTTCCGTGGACGGCCTCGTCCTCTTCCTTGGCCTCCACCCCTGCCTCTCGCACCTGCCATTTTCACACTGGTGCAGGTTAATCTTACTTACGCCGAGAGCATTAATCAATCAAAGAATTATTATTACCTAAGTAATGGATTATGATTTTCATATTCTTATCAGGACAATTAATTAAATGATTGTTCATAAACTAAATGGTTATAATATAGTTTAGTTTATGAAAATTTAGAATAGAAAAATTAATTAAATAGTTTTTCATAAATTAACTGGTTATATTTAGTTTAGTTTAGGATAATTCTTATCTAAAAAAAATTAGTCTATGAGCAATCATCTAATTAGTTTTCCTAATAAAAATATAAAAATTATATTTCATTACTTAGCTAATAATAATCCTAATGGATTATAAGAACAACCATATTCTTATTTAAAATTTTTAAATGAATACAATTACAATAGTCAAGGAATAAAAGGAGAAATAAAAAATACATTTCATAAAAAATATAATTAGAATTTTTATTAATAACTAAAATTTTAATAACTAAGTTTAAAAAGAAAATTCTTAAAAAATAAAAAAAAATCAAGCAATAGATTAAGCTATATATATGATTCTCTTATGAAAATTTTAACTATAAAATAAAATTCATAATTCTAATTTGAAAATAAAGGAGAAAAAAATAATTTTGTTTTACGTATAAGAAAAAATAACAACTATTAAAAATATCGGTAGATTTTTTAATGAAATAATAATAGGCTTCTTTTTTTTTTTTTACTTTAAATGAATTCAAAAATCATAATTTTCTATTAAATATTAATTATTTTAATTACATTAAAAATTAATTATAAATATTAAAGTATTTATATCTAAATACTTAAACCAAATAATGAAAAGAAATAAAAAAAAATAAAAAAGAAATAGAAAAACAAAATAATGTCGGGAGAAGTAGAGCCCTGAACCTCAAGGCCAAAACCATCTTTATGCCTAGCCTTTAACTATTCCACCACCCAGCACTCTGCTCCTTTTTTGGTACATTAAATTCTATTTGTCATTTTTTCCTGCGTCATGTGGATTCAAATATAGCGCCTTTTTAAAGGGCACTATACCTTAAGGGGCAAACGCATGTTAAGGTATAGCGCCCTTTAAAAGGGCGTTATACATAAAAACGCCACTATGTTTTTTTCCCGGGAAGTTTACATAACTACAACTTTATAAGTAGTATATTTTATCATTTGCAACTAACTGTTGATTTACATATTATACAACATCATTATCTTTATTTTATATAATTAATATATCCAAGTTAAAAGGAACTCTCTCTATTGTTCAACCTATATTAAATGAAGATTCCAAAATTTTAGCAAAATTTAATAGAATTCTTAATATCCCCTAAATTTAAGGTTAAGCAAATTAACTACAATTCAAATATAATTACATTTTCCGAAAATAGCTCTACATCCCTAAAACTAAAATTAAGCCTAACCAAATGGATCCCAATTCAAATGCAGCCATTCAAATGATTGAGAGATGTAATATATATAATATGGGAGTCAAATGTAATAAATGTATGAAATTTGTTATAGCATATTTATTTTATATTATTATATTATATTTGTGCAATCTATACAATATAATAAAAGTATAAAATCCGTTATACTATATACACTATGTAGTATATTCATTGTATACTAATATATCAGTATTTAAGTATATTAATTTATTATATTATTCGAGGTATATTTATTTCTTGTAGAGATAAATTTAATGTATAGAAGAAATACAATATATATATATATAAAATAGTCAAATATTGATATACATAACTGAAAAGGAATATATATATATATATATATATATATATATAGTATACTCAAATCAGTAACCATATATTGTAGTATGTTAACATTCCATTATATAATCAATGGTATATTCCATTATATACTGATTTGAGTATACTAATATATTGTATTTATTTAAAATATATGTAATATAGTTCTTTACATATAATAACGGTATATAGAATATAATATTGGAAAATTAATAGTCAACACGGATTAGTGAGAGAGATTATTTTGAATTTAAGGGATTATGTGTTAGTTGGCATAATCCCTATTTTCAAGTTCCATAATGAGATATTCTAGGCATATCAAAAGTTTTATCTAATTTAATTAAAAAGTTGTAATAAATTGTATATAAAGTAATTTTTCGAATGTGGTTGTATTTCTTATAAATAACTCTTTACATTGTTGTATTCGGAAAAAAATTATTTTGATTCTTTGAGTCCAAAAGAAGCACAACATTTTGGTTCCGGACTCACTTAACTTGTCTGCCACCCTTTTAGGCTATATTCATTTTAATTTTACGAAGTAAGGATCTAACTTGTGACGGAGGCTACGGTAGACAAGGTCGGTGCTAACAAATTTAAGCAAGCGAGAAGGAACAACGAAATAGGGGCTTTTATTCCCCACCACTCGAATCCTGGGAAATGGGAATGATCATCCTGTTTGCGGAGGAGTTTGGGTTTCACATCCATTTATAATCAAACAGAAAATATATGTCATTTTAATGCAGTGCAGGAAAGGAGAATGAAATAATTAAGCAAATCAAAATTTACTTTGGAAGTTGAGACTTGAGATGACAAGAGTACGTAACCGAACGACGTGAAAGACTCTTTGCCAACATCCTCTCAACCGTAATATTATTGGAGGATTTTTTTTCTTCTTATTTAGTAGATTAAGGAACTGTGACGCCCATGATTGCAGACGGTGACGACGAGGACGGATCAAAGAACATGACTAATAGGCTTCTAGGCTGATAGATTTATGATGAAGCCGCGCATGTAACACTTTACATGAATCAGATGTTGGAATGAGATAGAAAAGTGATGAGTACAAATTTGCATAATACTCACGCGTTTGAGCTTGACAAATGTCGCATAACTCAAAAGACAATTCGTAAGATATGTTTGGCCAAATCGAACTAGTTAGGTGGGGAATATTTATTTATTAAAATATGCTGTTTGAATGATGTTGTACGGGGTAGGGGCAAAGCTAGAGTGTCAACTACCGTCGTTTGGTCGAATCCAATATTTTTTGTTCAAGTCATGTATTTATTTTAAATATCTATTAAATATATACAAATTATTAATTTAAAACCAACAATTTAAAATGAATAAAATCCTAAAGCCGTGAGCTTCAATTTGTTAACAGGGAGCCTAATTTTATTAGAGTAAAAAGGAATATAAGTTAGTGCTCAAGAATTAAGACTAAGTAAAGGTGGAACCTGACATAATTTGGAACACTTTCTATGACGGATAAGCATTTAATATGGAAATATTGTTGAATTTTATAGGATAACATGTGTCATACTAGCTTGTAATACGTTAGACTAATGAATTACTATACATAAAATACGATAGTTTATATATAAGCATATACTTTAGCACTAGTTTCGTTTTTTAGTACTTTCCCTATCCTGATGTTATGTTATTGTTATTCATATATGCACTAAATTAATCAACTACCAGCATGTTTCGTTTCTCGATATTTAAAAATCCAATTTGCTTTTCCTAAGTGGCCAGTTAAACTCTTGATTCGTTAAACACTAATGCCATTGGCTTGGAATTGAACAAATAGTTTAGTAAATCAGTGGAGACTTGACATAACTAATGTATTGGTGGACATGTTGTCAAAAGCCAAGGTGGGGAAAAATAAAAAGTGCTTGGATTTTTTTAAGGTTAACTGAAAAAACTCTTAAAATAAATTAAGTTTTTTCTTTCTTTTTAAATATATTAATTTCATAGAAGATCATCGATCGAACTTCTAGTATTATTGCGGAATAGTTATCAACCTAATTTTCCTACCCTTAGAATCACATTCACTAATTTTCATAGAGCCTTAATACTCTTGTATGAACTACACGTCAATCTTAGCCTTAATTAATAGTAATATTGCCTTCAAATTTTGATTAACGTCAATCTTTTCGTTTCCTTCTCTTGTGTTTATTTTATTTTCAAGTTTTTCGTTTTAAGAGAAACCACATATACTGTTGGACATAACGGAGAGTACTATATTATCCAACTTGTTGCTAACTCCATTAACGCTATTTTGCTACTACTGGTTAAGCCACCTTAAAAAGATGTCCACTTCTTTAGCTTATCTCCGTACTAATTAAACCGCCCAGTTAGAATAATATTATAGCCTAATGGTCACCTTTAGCAATAACCAGAAAAATACAAGTTGCTTAACAAATGCAAAGAATTCTCCCCTATAAATTCTCCACTCTAAGCATTATTCTCCACTCTAGTGTTTTGCTTTAAGGCTAATTAATTAACTTTCAGAAAATATGGCTTCCATGGGATTTAATTATGCTCATCTTCAATTGCTCCAAAACAATCAAAAGGAGAAGTTGAAGAAAATGGAGAAGGAAAGTGCGTCCAAAAGTAGTAACTTGAAAAAATTACTCCACGATAGTAAGATTAGTAAAGGTAAGAAAGTTTACCCTGCTGGCGTTACTTCATCAGGTTCCAATACTGTGGACTTTGGTGATTTGGCCTCAAAATAAATTCGAAAATAATTTGTCAATTTATGTAACTTATGTATCTTCTTTTCCTTTTTTCTTTTTTGTGTGTGTGTGTGACTTGACTCAATATATCAATCCACTTGTACCCTTTGAATGGTGATTAATTTGTGACGATAAATGCAAAGGAAAGATTACACAATAATAAATTGTTGCATGCGGTTTGAGTTATCAGTGGTATTTCTGGCGCCTATCTAAAGGAACCTTAAAATTGGTCTCTCTCGCATATTTAAACAATCTAATATGTCGCCAAAATCCTCGCTCCACTCCTCATTTTTATCTCCTAGGACCGACTCTCTAATACTCTAGGTTAAAAATTAGGTATACCAGTGCAGTAATTAAAGAAATAATGGAGAAATAGCTTACCAAAATTGAAAAACACAGCGACAAATTAATTTTTTAGTGATTTTTTTTACATTACAGAACATGAAAGAAGAAACAGAAAACAAAAATACATTAGGATATTGAGGCAATAAAGCAGATTGCATGCTAGAAAATTCTAGGTTTATTGAGAAATCAAGCCAATAAATTGCATATAATCAACATAGAAACCCCAAATCAACCAAAAAAACTCCAAACAAATAAGAAACCTCAAATCCAACAGAGAATACCCAAAATAACACAAAAATAAAGTGAAAACCCACATGTAATTTACAAAATACAAAAATACCAGGTTACACAAAATCAAAATTGAAGAAGATGCAAGACAAATTGCAAACAAACTGAAAACTAGAGAGAGGCCGTGGATTTTCTAGCAACGTTACTCCAATTTGGTGAGAGAGAGGCCGCCGCTTGGAGACTACAGTGGAGACTATAGAGAGAGAGAGACGGCAAAATGGGTCTAAAGGTTTAATTTTGGGTAATAAGGTCTAAAAGATTTTGGCGGAGAAAGAAATGAGGGAAAACAAAAATTAGGTGCTCTTTTGCTTTTAATGTACCAGATACTCCCGCCCATTTATAATTAAGGGAAAATGGTCGAATTTATCCGTGTACTATTGTAAATAATTTATATTTATCCTCCGATATACTTTCCGTCCAAACACCTCCCTACCGTTACCAAAGTAGGCAAAAACACCCTCAAACCTAACGGTTGTCCACTCTGGCACCTCAGACCCTCAAATAATTTGCCCCGTAACAGTCCATGTCAGTATTTTATAAATCAATCCCTAACAATAATAGACCCCTTCCCTATTCAGCACCTCGTCTTCAATGTGCAACAGCGACAGATCTCCATTCCTAAAAGTTTCAGCAGCTACATTGATTACAAGAACCAGGCAATGGTGGTCGAAGAAATTCAAGCTCCACACAGCGAACTACAAAGAAATTTAACAACTATTTGGTCTGCAACATTGAATTTTAAACCAACAGATGTGAACTTTCGAACACCCAACAGCAAAGGTTCCCAAAACTCTTAGTGGACGAATCCAAATCCAAATCTCATTTCACTCACAACACAAATTGATTCTCAAAAATCAACTTGTAATATAGCCATTCAATTTCAGCAACCATAATATAAAGTTTGGAACTGATGAACTGGAGTTGCAGGTGCAACTTTATCTAACTACTGAATTCAGCTCAAAAGTAGTCTAAACCCCACAGATCAACCCCAAAATATGGATATGAACTATACAAAACCTTTCCGATTGTTTGGAACAGTACCCAATCGAAATAGCTTCGATTTGCGGAAACCCGATTATTGGATTCGGAGCTTCAAGCTTCGTTAATGACTGTTGAGTTTTCGAATTTCAGGTTCTCCCTCAAGCTTCTCAACTTAGTGTATTGCACAACTCACTAGAGAACATTTTGATCCTGCAGAACATTAATAACAGTTAAGAGTGGTTTTAATAAGCCTACAAACAAGAATAATAAAATGAAGAATCAGCTAAGCAACATAATGCAAGATAGATTTGGACATAAATGAAGTTCATGGAGGAGCTGTCTTTCTGGAGTTCAACCAATATTCAGATCCAAAGTATTAGAAAGAACATTTCCATACCAGTAGAACCAGTAGAAAAATAAGTTCGACTGGATTTTTTGGATTTGGTAAAGTAAAATAAATTTAACTAAAGTTTATGCCCGAAAATGGATAGAGACGCACTTAGAGTTTTAAAATGATTTCCAGATGTATTTTTAAAAACATTATATTTAGGAATTAGTTTATAAAAAAATAAGTTGATTTGGACGGTTACGTGGCAAATTATTTGAGGGGCTGAGGTGCCAGAGTGGACAACCGTTAAGTTTGAGGGTGTTTTTGCCTACTTTGATAATGGTAGGGAGGTGTTTGGACGGAAAGTATAACGGAGGATAAATGTGAACTATTTACAATTGTACAGGGATAAATCCGACCCTTTTCCCTATAATTAATTGCGTCGGCTTTAAAAAAAGTCCCATAATTTTGATACAATTTGCGGGAGTTACTGGCGACCGCCGCTAATTAACTGCCATAATTTGACTATTTTTTTTGTAATGAATGCTCATTATGACTCAATCATTAAGAGGAGTAGACGTTATACTTGAAGGTCCCTGTAAAAGGGAAAGAAATGTTATTTGTATGGACACATTCTGATTACTATTGGAATATACTTATTTTCCTGTGCTTTCTATTAATTATTCTGCTATTTTTTATTCTAATTTCCTTTATTATTTATGACAGAATCTTGGATTTCTTGATTATCAGTAACCCGAGTACTTCTAAAAATAAGCTTTGACTGAGAATCTGATTCTTTAGTTTAACAAATTGGTTGCATTACCGGGAATCTGATAATCTTTTCTTATTTTCAAAATTACCCTCTCTCAACTGAATCATGTCAAATGTCAACAACAACAACCAACAGATAGGAGGAACTCCAGTTCCCTCACCTCAAGGAACCCCACGTGATTCAAGGGAACCATCGCTAGAAATATCCACTAATCAAAACAATGACCAACTCGGAAATGAACAAGCTGGTGAGCAAGATGTTGTGAAGCAGTTAATTGCTGAATACGTGAATGATGCTCTCCAGGCTTTCGTGAAGGGACTACCAACTGTACCACCAACACCTCCTCCAAACAATACTGCAACTGTGGAAATTCCACATTCAGGGTTGGCTAATTCTGGAAGCGGAGAAACTCCCAACGAATCACGCGAAGGGAGACCAAGTACGACTAATAATTCTGATTTACAAACTTTAATACTAACCTTGCAGAAAACGGTGAAGGAACAAAACGACCGTATTAAGCAAATACCTGGCGTACCACCTGTCATCAAAGGGATTGATATTGATAAATATTCGCAACAACCATGGAAATCAAGTGCAGCTCCACTACCAATTCCCAAAAAGTTCAAAATGCCCGACATCCCAAAATACGATGGGACAACTGACCCACGTGACCACGTTACTGCGTTCACCACGGGAGTAAAAGTCAACGATTTAACCAAGCAGGAGATCGAATCTGTGCCGGTCAAAATAATTGGGGGAAACTCTTACCAAAGGAGCGTTAACATGGTACTCTCTCTTACCTGAAAATTCTATCGACTATTTTGCTGAGCTTGTAGATTTGTTTATAAAAGCACATTCGGGTGCACAAAAAGTAGAGAAGAGAATGGAAGACATATTTAAAGTGAAGCAGGGAGATACAGAGTTGCTTCGAGAATTAGTAGACAGATTCCAATAAGAAAGAATGATGTTGCCTAGAGTACCTGACAACTGGGCAGCCATGGCATTCGCAAGCAATTTAAACGAAAAAAGTTCAGAAGCAACAAGGAGACTCAAAGAGATTTTACGAGATTTTCCTGCCACGACATGGAACGATGTCTATAACAGGTACAATACCAAATTTCGAATTGAGGAGGATATCGTAGCTCAGTCAAGGGTCGAAGAAAAAACAAGTTCGAGGCGATTAGAATCAGAGAAGAGGACCGGTAAGAGTAGGTACGAGCCCTACATGGGACATTCGGGGCGAGAAAATCGTTCCAAGTTCGAAAGTGTACGAGCTGATCACAGATCCTCAAATAAAGATTCAGGTTCGTCATCGTCAAGATTCAGAAAGGATCGAGGTGAACGTAACAGGGATAATAATCCAAATGCAAGGATTGGAGACTCCAACTTTAATGTGAGCACTTCCGAGTTAGTCACCGTCCTAAGAAGGATGGGAGATAAAGTTCGATGGCCTAAAGAGATGAGATCGAATCCAAATAGAAGAAACCCAGACTTCTGGTGTGAATTCCATAATGATCACGGTCATAGAACATCATGTTGTAGATTATTGCAAGGTGAGGTAGAACATTTGTTGAAGCAGGGCTATCTAACAGAATTTTTTAGCGAGAAAGGAAAACAAGCATATATGAAGAATAGACAAGAACCCTCGAAACCACCATCTCCAAAGAGAAAAGTTAATGTGATAAGTGGTGGGGAAGAAGTCAACGACGTAACCTATACAACAGTGAGGAAAGCAACAAAGTTCACAATAACTCACGAGAAGCGAACTCGTCAAACTCTGGAAGATGACAACATAACATTTGATGATATAGATGCTGACGGATTAATGATTCCCCACAACGACGCACTGGTAATATATTTACTTATACATGATAGTAATGTGAAACAAGTTTTGATTGATCCAGGTAGCTCTGTAAATATTATTCTATTACGAATCGTGGAAGAGATGCCGATGGGTGATCGTGTAATACCAAAAGCATGTTCCTTATCTGGATTTGATAACTCTACTGTTATCACGAAGGAGGAGATTAAGTTAATCACTTATGCAGAAAGGGTCGTCAAAGAAACAAAATTTCAAGTTATTGACACGGATATGGCCTATAATGTGATTGTGGGAAGGCCATGGATTCACGATATGGACGGTGTGCCATCCACGACACATCAGGTTATTAAATTTCCTTCAAAGTGGGGAATTCAACAGATCAAAGAGATCAACAAAATTCAAGGAACATCAACTCAGTGATACAATCAAGTCAAAAATGATACGAGTGCAGAACTAAAAGACACGAGTGAAGATCAGAAAGACACGGGTACAAGTGAAAAGATGCGGTAAATCAAATTTCAACAAAGATTGCTTCAAAACAAACCGACGTGGATTCCAGACTAGATGTAATACAGGAGTCGGAGGAAAATGAAAACATTAAAATGACGATTGAGGAACTCGAAGCTGTTCCATTATTCGACCAATGGCCAGAAGGAAGAATCCATATTGGAGCAAGGCTAAACCTAGAAAGGAGAGGTAAGTTAATTGAATATTTAAAATCTAACACATATTATTTTGCATGGTCCCATTCAGATATGACAGGTATACCTTCGAAAGCGATGACTCATAAATTAAATGAAGACCCATCATTCGTACCTGTCAAACAAAAGAAGAGGAAGCAATGATCATTCAAAAATCAGGTAATCGATGAAGGGGTACATAAACTCTTAAAAATCGGTTATATACGCGAGGTAAAATATCCTAATTGGTTAGCTAATACTGTGGTAGTACCTAAAAAGAACAGTAAATGGAGAGTTTGTGTAGATTACAATGACCTAAAAAAAGCATGCCCGAAGGATTCATTCCCTTTATCGCATATAGATCAAATGATTGATGCTACCGCATGTCATGAATTATTAAGTTTTCTAGATGCATATTCTGGTTATAATCAAATAAAAATGGACCCCTTAGATGAGGAAAAAACTTCATTTTTTACAAACAGGGGGCTTATTTTTACAAAGTCATGCCTTTGGGCTTGAAAAATGCTGGAGCCACGTACCAGAGACTAGTGACCAAGATGTTCCAGGAACACCTGGGGAAGACGATGGAGGTATACATTGATGATATGTTGGTCAAATCAACACAAGCGGAAGACCATTTCCAACATCTTTCAACTACATTTGATATCCTCCACAGGTATAACATGAAACTGAAACCAGAAAAATGCGCTTTTGGCATAGCTTCAGGTAAGTTTTTAGGCTTTCTCATATCTAATAGAGGAATTGAAGTGAATCCTGCTCAAATTAAAGCTATTGATGTAATACCTGATGTACTCACAAGCAAAAAATAGGTACAAAGATTGATAGGTGATCACGCTCAACTATGTCTTATAAAAAGCCTAAGCGGGCGTTGCAAATATAATCTGCGTATTTTGCCCAGAGTCGAATCCCACAGGGAATTAACCTGTCAATTATCGTTGTTAGACTAACTCGATTCTTCGTAATCAACTTCCCAAAGGTTATGAATAACAATTTGTTGGTATTTTTACTAACTAAAACTGAATGAAATCAAGTAAACTAAAAGATAACTAATGCTGAGTTGTAAACAAATGCGAGACGGATCTAAGTTTATGGTTTCCCTCGTTGATGGAATCCCTTCTTGTATATTTCATATAGTTTGGCCTAATTATCTCTATCAATCATGAGCACTTTCGTTATCGTAATTCTCTCTTGAGAAATTCCGAATATTTCCTAGACGCACTCTCCCGAGTTACGCTAGCTTGAATTTATTATAACTCACTTTAGATTGCAACCAAGGTATCATTATCCCTAATCCAAACTTTAAACCCTCGGTTATGGATCCCTCCTATACTTTGGGAGTGGTGTTGTTCAACAACTATCTAAATATGCACTCTCTCCCGAGCAGATACACACTAAATAGGCACATCTAATTGAGGGCCCTTCAGTCAACTACACCAAGAACTTAGTTGAACAAATAGAGATTGAAACCAAACAAACTATATTGATATAACAAGATGTTCATCCTCAACGGGTTCCACCAAAACCTTAGACTAAAGAATTTAGCTACTCATAATTGTACTGAAAATAATAACTAAATAATTCATCAGCAATGGAAAAATCACAAGGAAGAAATATGAGATTTGATGCCCAATTGTCCTCCTTGCCTCTTGCCTTTGCTTTTCTTGAACAAGACTCTAAACCTTCATATTTTTCTCCTTTTGGGCGAGTTGAACCTTATATAGGTTAAGTGGATTTGCCCCAAACTTTCAATTTTACCCCTGGGAAATAACACTTACGACTGGGACTAGCGCGCCCGCGCTAGTCAACGCGCTACTGGGCGCGCTAATGGGGTTTCATTCTGCCTGGGGATCGCTGGGTAGCGCGGTCGCGATAAGACCGCGCTAATGGAGTTTCGTTCTGTCCTTCAATTTTCTTCTTTCTTTTTCACACGTCAAATACTCCCAAGGGGCCTTTCTCCTTCAATTCGGCTCCAAACACCATCCTAGGTCCTTATAAGCGCATTTTGCTCATGCGAAATATAAAATCAACAATTAGAGCCATTTTAACCTCATTTCACATTCCTAAGACAGTGAAGCATCATTAAGTTGGAGTGTAAGTCTACACTAACTACGTGAATTAGCCTATTATCAACACCCCACACTTAAATCATTGCTAGTCCTCGAGCAATCCACTATACTCTAAAAAGTCCTTTCATCAAGCATTTCCCTAATGTGTCACACCACAAACATATTACAGGAGTTATACCTAGAAATGTAACATCCATGCCTCAAGGGTCGACTCTCACATGCCATGCAATATTCCTACTTCATCAAAGTACTCTACACAGAGGTCAAGACTTACCTTTCCGTCATGAATCAAGTGCCCTCACATCACACGCACGAGAGTAGTTCCACAAGAATAAAATTAAGAACAAGTAGGAGCTCAAATAGAAATAATTCATTCACTCTCGGAAAGAACATTCATATGCCACAAAGATACACCATAGGCTTGCCCGTAGTGTAATACTCTACTAATCGAGTCCATTCAGTCTAAGATCAATTAGGTCTTCATTTGGTTATAATGTAGGCCAAGAGACGGGTAGGATATATTTAGATATAGTGACAAACCTCTCTAAGCACTTTTAATACTATTACATTAACTTTCAGACCATTCTTATGCCCGACCAGAATTTCCACCACTCTCTTTAGATTACCCAAAAACTCCCTTAGGTGCAATTTTATCAATTCACCACTCATCAAGGACTGCATTTATTCATTGTCCTTCTTTCTTCATTTTTTTTCCAGTGGTGTTCATTGTCACACCTCCTTTTTTCACCCGTAAGGGTAATAAGGGAGTTTTTCCACGTTAAGTGACATTATTCGATTTTGGGATTTATTTTATTTATTCAGAGTCGCCACCCGGATTTTTTACAGTGTTCTGGGACACCATTTATTTGTTAAAAATCCCCAACCGAGGAATTTTGACTCTATTTAAATTGTCTGCGAACGAGAAATCCGGGTAAGGAATTCTGTTAACCCGGGAGAAGGTGTTAGGCACTCCCAAGTTCTGTGGTTCTAGCACGGTCGCTTAATGATTAAACTTGGCCTAAATTGTTTAATTACTGAGTTTATACCTATGTGAATTTTTATACTTTTACCGCTTTTAAAATTGTATTTAAGGGGGCTACCTTAAGACATGTTACGTATGCGTAAACCCGTGAAAATTGGACGTGCCAAAAATTATGTCACGCGGACGTGTACACAATTCATGACACTTGATTCCTTTAAAGAAGTAGCCAAAGTTGCGCAAGCACGTGTTTTTGTTTTGGTTGTCAAAAGAAATCGAAATCACGTCACGCGAGGATGTACGTAATTCCGATAATTTTAAAATTTCGTTCCTAAAGGCGTCTCTACGAGTGTTCATTTTAATCTTTGTTTGTGTTACGTAAACGTATACATAATTTTGAGAAAATGGTGTATTTTAGTTTTTTTTTGGTTCAAAGTTACGCGAACGTATACTTTGATAATTAATTTGTTTTCTAAGTCTAAAGGTATGCACTATCTAATTAAGGAATGAGCTTGAATATTCACTATATATAAAGTGAATTCCTAAGTTAAGTTATGAGACTAAACTTAGGGAATCTTTTCTAGATAATGATATGGAATTACTCTCAAACTAAATTTACTAGTCCAATATACGAAGATTTGGGCTATGGCCAAATTTAGCCCAGTTTTAGCAATTATCACTTTAGGCCAATCCTAGTTTTTGGCTATTTGCGAAAAGGAGATACATGATTTGATTAGACAATTATATGAGGGATTCTAAGTGTAAAGGAAATAAACATGCTAGTACATTTCTAATTATATGACAATAAATAAGGCAAGGTATAATATCATATAAAGATAAGTAAGGTTTCACTACCATTTAACCCATTTAATTAGATGAGGATTTTCCAGGTATATAAACGAATCAGTTCATGAATCTTAAAAAAAAGGGCCTTTTCCTTGTTTCATAAATGGAAGTCCTAAAAATACTGTAAAATAAAAGGATTTTCTTGAGTTGAAATTACTTGATCAGTTTAAAAGAGATTTTGAAATCGGGAGAAAGATATTTAAGTAGCAAAAATGGAATTATTACTATTTATTTGGAAAGCAGTTTTAAAGTTCAGCCATGATAGACTACACTTAATTAGGTTTGAAATTCATACACTGCTTGAGGAAACACTATGATTGAAAAAAGAGAATAGGTTTAAAGCAACAATTTTAGTATCATAGCTGGGATTTTTAGTTTAGTATCAAAATTACGTAAAAACTGGTGCTTTTTTATCATTAATTGAACATATAACTAGATTTCTAACGTAAATGATATTGTAACCACTTTAAGACCAAGATATAGCATTAAGGCTTGGTCCTTGTACCCCTTAGGCCCTATAGCCTGGGGTTCAGGCTGGTTTAGGCCTTAATGGGCCATTCCAGCAGCCTGGCCCATTCTTCTATATGCAGTTTATCAAAATAGTATATCACAGTCCAATTTTTATTTACAATAATTCTGGAAATGAATAAATACATT
Organism: Nicotiana undulata; assembly: GCA_005239495.1. NCBI lineage: Eukaryota > Viridiplantae > Streptophyta > Magnoliopsida > Solanales > Solanaceae > Nicotiana > Nicotiana undulata. The sequence goes on from ML291812.1 coordinate 58,859, forward strand.
TTCCTTGTATCAATGTTCAACTAAAAAAGTACAGATTTCAAAACGGTATGACAACAGTAAAAGAAGAAAAATATACCTCTAAGCTATTGTTGCCTCGACTTGGGTCCTTTCATTTTTGACCAGGACCTCATGACTTAGGCAGCAATAACAGAACCTGCATTCCTGCTAATTTTTATCAACATAACACAAAGAGTTATGCATTATTATGTGGGCAAATTGACCAACTGGTGGTCAAATTCCACCTCTTTTAATGTTTTTCTATCCATGCTATCCCTTTCAGAGATTCAAACAGAAACTTTAAACTACATAATCTGTTATGAAAAATAGGGAAGCAAACAAGTCACAATTACGAACTACTGCACATAACTTTAAACCAATGACTAAAGCACAAAGAAATACGGCCATGGAGTGTATTTAAACAAAACTTCATTTTCAATGAGCATAACTACATACCTTAAAAAAGAACAGCTAGAAGTAATGACCAAATAAAGGTCAGGACTGAAGCACTTGCATCTTAAAACAACATTACTAAAGCACAGCAACAGCCAGAGAGAAAGACCAGGAGAATCAACTCATAAACTGACCCATTTTTAACCTAGGAAAAACGCAGCAAACCATTTTCGAAGTGAAGAAAAACCACAGCTACAATAAATGCCAAATTTTAAACTGTTTTTGCACTCATTCTGCAGTGTATTTTATTTCTTCTCTTTCAGGGTAATAGTAATGTAATTTCAGATCTTAAGAGCCTCTTTTTGATGTGTTTTCAGATTTTGAAAAGGTGTCTAGAGGTCTGAAAATCTGTGAAAAAGTGTGTGTAAAAGGTCTGTTTTCAGAGGTCATAGGGTGAGTAAAAATCTGTGTAAAAGTCATAAGAGTGTGTGTACAGACCTCTTATTTTAGAGAATAAGGTGGGTATTTATAGGGGTTTTTAGGGTAGCATATTATTAGCATATTCCCTATCCTATTTAGGCTGAAATAGTACAGGTACAACTGTCAAACCTTATCTTATTGGACAGTTGTACCTTCTTCTAGAACATTCTATTAATTTCAGCCCTTATCCCCTTTTAGAATTACTGTTTTACCCCTAAAATATCTAATTTTCTGATTTTTCCTAATTCTAGAAGTTTCTTGGGTTGTTACACCCAAGATTCTTCAGTTGTAATTCATAAACTATCCCTTAGTGCCCTTAGAACTACCCCTTAAGGTTAATCAAGGTTAAAAGGTTAGGTTATTAGTTTATTTATCAATTTTGGCTAGTTTATCTTAGTTGAAGGATTAAATCAATAGTTAAATTTTAATAAAGCTGAATTTAGATTAACTCTTAGGTTTATATGTAATTAGCCTAATCATTTTTCTAAGCTAGGAATTGGATTGATTCAAGTGATTCAAGAGGTTGAGTCATTAGACTTAGTTAATTACCTACACTTTGTTTTATCTTAGTTTCCAACCTAAGCTTAAGTAGTTAAGTAGGATTAGCTCCTAATTAATTTACTCATAAATACTTGACCAATTGATCTTAGGTGACTGACTATTAGATTGAAATCAGTAGTTAATCAGATCAATTTGTATGTCAACCTTAGGTTAGTTAGTTTAGGCAATCACTATTTTAGATAAACCTAAAACATACCCAATTAAGACTAAGGTAGCAATTAAGTGAAAATCAGAATAGAGCAAACTCAGAACTTACTGGTTAATTACTCATAGTAGATTAGGAAGCTAGAGCTAATTTCAGCATTATAACTATTATCTAAAATCAGTAGATGGGGGTTTTGAGAAGAAACAAACTAAAGAAAGAAGCCAACAAAAGATGCAGCAATATCAAATTAATCGAGTCATGTAAGTTTCAAAACCGTATTCAACATTTAAAGCAACGGACATATCAATTTGCACACACAAAATCATAAACTAAAAGCCCTAGGTTTTAGGAAGCCAAGTCAGTGATGAATTGACGTTCAAACAAGTAAAATTAAGAAAAGAACAAGGTTTCAAAGGGATACCCGTCAGTTAGAAGGGATTTGGTCGTATTCCGGCGGCTTGCCGGAGTTTGGCCGGACTCCGGTAGGGTTTGGAAATGGTACAAACCCGCATGAATCGATAGCTCTCACCAAGAGCTATCGACTCATGTAGGTTTGAGCCATTGGGGTCTTGAAATTAGTGAGTTAAACAAAATTTAGGGTTTCCGATTCTTAGATTTTGAATTGAAGAAATTTGGGCGGGTTTTTGGTGAAACTAATGGTAGGACGGGGTTGAGGGGATGAAGGAGGTCGTCTGGTGAAAATTTGGGGTCATTTGGTTGAGCTCCGCCGCCGGTGGGCGATTTCCGGCCGGCGGAGCAGGGTGGGGATGCGGCGGAGCCGGTGGAGGTTAGAGAGAAGAGAGAGACGGAGGGGCTTGGGGGTTTTAGACTTTGGGTAGATGAGAGAGGGGTGGGGGTGTGTGGAACAATCATATAGTATGGGTTTAATTAGTTCCCAACCGTTAGATCTTAGGAGATCAACAACTGGGATTAAACTTAGTTCAAATGGGGTCGTTTTGGTGAGGACTGGGGGCAGGCCAGGTAAGGGGTTAATTGGGTTGGGCATTTGGGTAGTATAGGGATAAGTTTTGGGCCTGGGTCATTCTTGGACCAAGTCTGATTTTGAGCTTAATTTGTTCATTTAAATTAATTAATTAAATCTAATAAAATTAAAAACCTAATAAAAACGTGGTAATTAGTTCTAACTTAGTCTTTGTCTAATTAATTGACCAATTAGTTTAAATATCTCAAATTATTTAAAGTTTAAGCAATTAATCCTTAAATCTACATTATGCCAAAGAATCATCATTTTTGTCATTATTTAATTCAATTAATAATGACTTTGTGACTCCTTGATAATAACGATACACCTAATTTGTAACGACCCGGTCGGTCGTTTTGAGAGTTAGCGCCTCGATCCCCTAATAACTTCTTTTACCATGTCTATTTATGCTCTTGGAGCTTGTCGGAACGTTGAGTGGTGAAACTCGGAGAGATTTTGGAGACATAGTCCATAAATGTGAATTTTAGCTTTCGAAATCGGGCTGTAGTTATAGATGTGTGAATATAGATCCGAAATGGAGTTTCGTCGACTCCGTTAGCTCTGTTGGGTGATTTTGGGTTGGGAGTGTGTTCAGAATGTGTTTTCGAGGTCTGTAGTAGATTTAGGCTTGAATTGGTGAAAGTTAGAATTTCGGCAATTTCGGCCGATAGGTGAAATTTTGATATCGGGCTCGGAATGGAAATTCTGGAAGTGACAGCAGGTCCGTAGTGTCATTTATGACATGTGTGTAAAATTTGAGGTCATTCAGATGAGTTTTGACGTGTTTCGGCGTCGGATGTGAATTTTGAAAATTTCATAAGTTCTAGGCTTGAATCTATGCATAATTGATGATTTTGATGTTATGATATGTGTTTGAAGGCTCGACTAAGTTTGAATGAAGTATTAGGACTGGTTGGTAGGTTTGGTTGAGGTCCCGGGGGTCTCGGGGTTGTTTCGGATGCTCAACGGGTGATTTTTAGACTTAGTGAACAGCTGAACCATTGCTAGTTCTGGTGTTTCGCACCTGCGGACGGGGAACCACAGGTGCGGAGGTAAGGCTCGCAGATGCGGATTTTAGTTGGGGGCTGCCAGTGGTCGCAGGTGCGGTCTGGGTTCCGCAGGTGTGGGACCGCATATGCGGCCAAGTGACCGCAGGTACGGCCCCAGCCCTGTTAAGTGACTTTCCGCACCTGCAATGGAATTTCCGCAGGTGCGGTTCAGGGGTCGCAGATGCGGAATCACTGGGCTGTTTATACAAAATCCGAGGGTTTGAAATTCATAACTCCAAAAACGATTTAGAGCTCAGGTTTCAGTGGATTTCGAAGAGGAGAAGCATAGGTAACGTTTTCTAACCTTTATTCACATATATATCATTAATCTCTATCAATTTCCTGAAAATAATCAATGAAATTGGATGAAAAACCATGAAAATTGGGATGAATTTCCCCAAGTAGAAATCTGAGGATTTAGGGAGATTTAGACGTCGGATTTTGATAATTCTTGTTCGAATGAGTTCGTGAGTGAACGGGTGTTCGGAATTTTTAATTTTATCCGTTTTCGAGACGTGGGCCCGGGGGACCTTTTGGCCAAATTTCCTAATTTCGCGTATTAGCTTCGAAATTATTAGCTATATTTATTCCTTAAAGTGATACATTATGTAATCGAATTGATTAGATTTTGGGCCATTCGGAGCAGGATACTCGTGGCAAGAGCGTGGTATTGAGTTGATTAGCGCAGTCGAGGTAAGTGGCTTGCCTAACTCTATGTTGGGGACTTTTCCTTAGGTTGTCTTGATGTTGTTTTTGTTATATGGGTGCCGTGTACATGAGGTGACGAGTGTGTTCACGGGCTATAGTTGCTAAAACTCCACTTTTTCCATTCATGGCGTAAATCATTCATCCCTATTACACTGTTTCCTGTACTAGCTGTGTAGGGTAGCTTAAGAATGAGCATGTCTACCTGTCTTACTTGAGTTACTCCTATCTGTTACTATTTCTACCATGTTTAGGTAGTTTTATTCGTATTCGCATGTGCTTTCTTCCTGAACTGTTCAAATAAACTGTGTCCGGTATTCATTGCATTGAATATTTAAATTGGGACTACGGACTAGATTCTGAGAGCTTTCCCCCTGTACTGCATAGCATATTTAAATTGGGACTACAGACTAGACTCCGGGAGCTTTCCCCCTGTACTGCATAGCATATTTAAATTGGGACTACGGACTAGACTCCAGGAGCTTTTCCCTTGTACTGCATAGCATATTTAAATTGGGACTACAAACGAGATTCCGGGAGCTTTCCCCCTTTACTGCATTGCATATTTGCTATTGTGATATATGTTGTGCTGAGCCAAGGTCTCCCTCTTACTATTTTATTCAGCTTACCGTTTCTACTGCTTTGCCTTAGTTTATTATATCTCTTTGCTTAGATTTTAAACTGTTTTACTATAACATTCGGTAGAGCCTTAACCTGACCTCGTCACTGCTTGACTGGGGTTAGGCTTGGCACTTACTGGGTACCAATTGTGGAGTACTCATGCCCTTTCGTGCGCATGTTTTCCATGTGCAGATCCAGGTACCAACACCCAGTATCGTGGCTAGGAGCATAACTAGCAGCTGCCAGGAGACCGCGAGGTAACTCTGCCATGTCCGCATAATCTCACGAGTCCCCTTCTACTCTAGCATAAGATTAGTTGATTATGTATTTTTCCAGTAGTCCATTGTATAGAGCTACATTTAGTACATAGCTTGTGACTGTAGTGACATTCCGGGTTTTGGGAAGTGAAATTGTTTATGTCGAGCGGCTGATTTATATGTTTCTTCTTCTTTTCTATTTAAATTATTATATTGCTTTTATTCTTTCGTAAGTTTTAGGCTTACCTAGTCGTAGAAACTAGGTGCCTTCACGAACCCGTTTGGAGGGTAATTCGGGTCGTTACAAGTTGGTATCAGAGCATCTAGGTTCATAGGAGTCACAAGTCACAAGCCGGTTTATTAGAGTCTCGTGGATCGGTGCGAAGACGTCCCTATCTTTCTTAGAGAGGCTATGTAACTGTTAAGAACAATCATATTCTTTGGAATTCCTTATCTTGCTAGTTACTGTCATAAACATTCTTAAACTCTATTCTATTCTTGCTTACAGATGGTGCGTACCAGTACCGGACGTACTGATGACCAGGCACCCGAGCCCCCAGCCAGAGCCGCCAGAGGCAGGGGCAGGGGTAGAGGACGAGAACGCGGTGCAGCCTGAGCACCGGCTAGAGCAGAGACGGAGGAGCCCCCAACAGCCACAGTTGGAGGGGCACAAGAGGTCCCTACTATTACTCCAGCCCTCTAGGAGACTTTGGCTCAGTTCTTGAGTGCCTTCAGCACTCTGTCTCAGGAGGGACTACTCCCGATAGCTCCAGCTACATCCCAGGACGGGGGAGGGGCACAGACTCCCGCAACACGTACTCCTGAGCAGAGTGTTCATATTGGACAGGTTCCAGAGTATATTCTTATGCCCCCAGCAGCTCCAACTCAGCTTGAGACTAGGGTGGCTGCTTTTGAGGCAGAGCAGCTTCGACTTGAGAGGTACAAGAAGTACCACCCACCTGATTTCAGCGGACTAGCTTTGGATGACGCTCTGGGTTTTCTTGAGGAGTGTCATCGCATTCTCCGAACTATGGGTATCGTGGAGACGAGCGGAGTTTCTTTTACTACCTTCCAGTTAAGGGGAGCAACATATCAGCAGTGGCATGCCTTTGAGCCTTACTATGCGCCGCCAGTGGTATTTCAGCTCCTCTTAAACCTCATGAGCCTTACTATGCGCCGCTAGTATCTTATGTGCCTCTTGTTTGAGGTGCTATCACCCGCCAGTCTAGCAGGCTAGTTCAGGGTCAGCACCAGCTGCCACGTCCTCCGAGAGGTTGTTTTGAGTGTGGTGACCCTCACCACGTGATCAGAGATTGCCCCAGAGTTAGGAGGGGTGCACCATCTCAGTCCTATCAGGCCTCATGTGCTCCACCGGGTCCTCCAGCTATTCTTCCAGCCCCAGCAGCTACCCCACCTTCTCAGACAGCTCGAGGTAAAGGTCCGGGAGGTCGAGGTCTCCCTAGAAGGGGAGGCCAGGCCAGGTAATATGCTCTTCCAGCCCGTTTAGAGGCCGTTGCTTCAGATTCGGTCATCACATGTAATGCCCCTGTTTGTCATAGGGATGCATCCGTATTATTTGATCAGGGTTCTACCTACTCATATGTATCTTCTTATTTTGCTTCACATATATGGATATATTGGCACTCTTTGAGTTCCCCCGTATATGTTTCTACTCCCGTGGGAGATTCTTTTATTGCGAACCGCGTATATCGGTTGTGTTTGATTGTTATCAGGGGTTTTGAGACCAGGGTTGATCTGTTACTACTCAGTATGGTATATTTCGATGTTATATTGAGCATGGACTGGTTGTCTCCCCACTATGCTATTCTTGATTGTCACGCCAAGAACGTGACGCTGGCTATGCCAGGTTTGCAGAGGTTAGAGTGGAGAGGTTCTTTTGAGTATACTCCCCGTAGAGTCATTTATTTTCTTAAGGCTCAGCGGATGGTTTAGAATGGGTGTGATGCGTATTTGGCTTATGTTAGAGATGTTAGTGCTGAGACCCCTACATTAGAGTCAGTTCTAGTTGTGCGGGACTATCCTGATGTATTTCCAGATGATCTTCCGGGTATGCCGTCTGACAGAGATATTGATTTCGACATTGAATTATTGTCGGGCACTCAGCCCATTTCCATTCCTCCCTATCGCATGGCTCCTCCTGAGTTGAAGAGTTGAAGGAGAAGTTGCAGGAGTTGCAGGAGTTGCTTGATAAAGGTTTCATCAGGCCCAGTGTATCACCGTGGAGTGCTCTGGTATTATTTGTGAAGAAAAAGGATGGCTCGATGCGTATGTGTATTGACTACCAGCAGCTGAATAAGGTGACAGTGAAGAACAGGTACCTATTGCCTCGCATGATGATCTATTTGACCAGTTACAGGGTGCTAGGGTGTTCTCCAAGATTGACCTGCGTTCGGGCTATCATCAGTTGAAGATTAGGGAGTCGGACATCCCCAAGACTGCCTTCAGGACCCGATATGGCCATTTAGAGTTCCTTGTTATGTCATTTGGGCTGACCAATGCCTCAGCAGCCTTTATGCACCTGATGCACAACGTATTTCGGCCTTTTCTTGATACTTTCGTCATCGTGTTCATTGATGTCATTTTGGTATATTCTCGGTCCTAGGAGGACCATGAGCATCATTTGAGGACTGTGCTTCAGACTTTGAGGGAAAAGAAATTGTATGCCAAATTTTCCAAGTGTGAATTTTGGCTTGATTCTGTGGTATTCCTAGGCCATGTGGTGTCTTGTTATGGGATCAAGGTAGACCCAAAGAAGGTGGAGGCAGTGCAGAGTTGGCCTAGATCGTCTTCAGCTACTGAGATCCGCAGTTTCCTTGGTTTGGCTGGGTACTATCGCCGTTTTGTAGAGGGAATTTCATCCATTGCAGCGCCTATGACCAGACTGAGACAGCAGGGTTCCCCTTTCATATGGACTGAGGAGTGCAAGGAGACCTTTCAGAAGCTCAATACATCCCTAACTACAGCTCCAGTGTTGGTATTTCCCATAGGTTCGGGGTCCTATACGGTCTATTGTGATGCTTTGAGGATTGGCCTTGGGGCGGTGTTGATGCAGGACGATAAGGTGATTGCCTAGGCGTCCAGACAGTTGAAGGTGCATGAGAAGAACTATCCAGTTCATGATCTCGAGTTGGAAGCTATTGTTCATGCCCTGAAGATATGGTGTCATTATTTGTACGGCGTTCCCTGTGAGATCTTCACTGATCACCTAAGTTTACAGCACATATTCAGGAAGAAGGACCTTAATTTGCGCCAGCGTAGGTGGTTAGAGTTACTCAAGGATTATGACATCACTATATTATACCACCGGGGGAAGGCCAATGTGGTGGCTGATGCCTTGAGTCGCCGGGCGAAGAGTTTGGGTAGTTTGGCATACCTTCATGCAGCTGAGAGGCCCTTAGCATTGGATGTTCAGTCCTTAGCCAGTTAGTTCGTGAGATTGAATCTTTCTGAGCCTTGCCGGGTATTTGCTTGTGTGGTTGCCCGATCTTCTCTTTATGACCGCATTCGGGAGTGCTAGTATGATGATCCCAACCTTCTGGCTCTTCAGGATAAAGTTCGGCGGGGTGATGCCAGGGATGTGATCCTAGGTGATGATGGCGTGATGAGGATGCAGAGCCGTATCTGTGTGCCCAATGTAGATGGTATTTGGGAGTTGATTCTTGATGAGGCCCATAGTTCGCGGTATTCCATCCACCCGGGTACCGCGAAGATGTACCAGGATCTGAGACAACACTATTGGTGGCGAAGGATGAAAAATGATATAATGGAGTTTGTAGCCAAGTGTCTCACTTGTCAGCAGGTCAAATGTGAGCATCAGAGACCGGGAGGGTTACTTCAGTAGATTGAGCTTCCAGAGTGGAAGTGGGAGCAGAGCACCATGGATTTTGTGGTTGGACTTCCTCGGACTTTGAGGAAGTATGATGCTATTTGGGTGATTGTGGATCGGCTGACCAAATCAGCCCATTTCATACCAGTGTTGAATATATATTCATCCGAGAGGTTGGCTGGGATTTCCATCAAGGAGATTGTTCGCCTCCACGGTATTCCAGTGTCTATCATTTCAGACAGAGGTACACAGTTCACTTCACAGTTTTGGAGAAGCCGTTCAGTATGAGTTAGGCACCAGGGTGGAGTTGAGTACAACCTTTCACCCTCAGACAGACGGGCAGTTCGAGCGCACGATTCAAATCCTCGAGGATATGTTCCGTGCCTGTGTGATGGATTTTGGAGGGTCATGGGACCGATACTTGCCACTTGCAGAGTTTGCATATAATAACAGCTACCAGTACATCATTTAGATGGCGCCGTATGAGGATTTGTATGGTAGGTGGTGCAGGTCTCCAGTGGGGTAGTTTGAGCCGGGCGAGGCCCGATTGTTGGGTACAGATTTGGTCCAGGATGCCCTAGACAAGGTGAAAGTTATTCAGGAGAGGCTTCGCATAGCTCAGTCCAGGCAGAAGAGCTATGCGGACCGGAAGGTTCGTGACTTGGCATTTATGGCGGGTGATCGGGTTTTTCTTCGGGTATCGCCTTTGAAGGGCGTCATGAGGTTCGGGAAGAAGGGTAAACTGAGTCCGAGGTTTATTGGCCCTTTTGAGGTATTACAGCGGGTTGGGGAGGTTGCTTACGAGTTGGACTTGCCTCGCAACCTAGCAAGTGGTCATTCGGTATTCCACGTCTCCATGCTCCGGAAGTACCACGGTGACCCGACTCATGTTTTGGATTTCAGTTCAGTCCAGATGGACAAGGATCTATCATATGTTGAGGAGCCTGTAGCTATTTTGGATAGGCAGGTCAGGAAGCTCAAGTCGAAGGATATTGCATCAGTCAAGGTTCAGTGGAGGGGTCATCCGGTCGAGGAAGCGAGTTGGGAGACCGATCAGGATATGCGGAGTCAGTACCCTCATCTCTTCACAGCTCCAAGTATGTATCTATACTCGTTCGAGGACGAACGATTTTCTTAAGAGAGGGAGAATGTAACGACTCGGTAGATCGTTTTGAGAGTTAGCGCCCCGATCCCCTAATAACTACTTCTCCCATGTCTATTTATTCTTTGGAGCTTGTAGGAACGTTGAGTGGTGAAATTCGGAGAGATTTTGGACAAATAGTCCATAAATGTGAATTTTAGCTTTAGAAAGCGGGCCGTAGTTAGAGCTGTGTGAAGACGGATCCGGAATGGAGTTCCGTCAACTCCGTTAGCTCCGTTGGGTTATTTCAGGGTTAGGAGCATGTTCGGAATGTGTTTTCGAGATCTGTAGTAGATTTAGGCTTGAATTGGTGAAAGTTACAATTTCGGCGATCTCAGTCGATAGGTGAAATTTTGATATCGGGCTCGGAATAGAATTCCGGAAGTGACAGCAGGTCCGTAGTGTCATTTATGACCTGTGTGTAAAATGTGAGGTCATTCAGATGAGTTTTGACGTGTTTCAGCGTCGGATGTGAATTTTGGAATTTCATAAGTTCTTAGGCTTGAATCTATGCATAATTGATGATTTTGATGTTATGATATGTGTTTTGAAGGCTCAACTAAGTTTGAATGAAGTATTAGGACTGGTTGGTAGGTTTGGTGGAGGTCCCAGGGGTTTCGGGGTTGTTTCGGATACTCAACGGGTGATTTTTGGACTTAGTGAACAACTGAACCATTGCTGGTTCTGGTGTTTTGCACCCGGGACGGGGAACCACAGGTGCGCACGCAGGTGCAGAGGTAAGGCTCGCAGATGCAGATTTTAGGTGGGGGATGCCAGTGGTCGCAGGTGCGGTCTGGGTTCCGCAAGTGCGGGACCGCAGATGCATCCAAGTGACCGCATGTGCGGCCCCAACCCTATTAAGTGACTTTCCGCACCTGCGATGGAATTTCCACAGGTGCGGAATCCCTTGGCTGTTTATACAAAATCCGAGGGTTTGAAATTCATAACTCCAAAAATGATTTAGAGCTCGAGTTTGGAGATTTCAGTGGGTTTCGAAGAGGAGAAACACAGGTAACGTTTTCTATCCTTAATTCACTTATATATCATTAATATCTATCAATTTCCTCAATATAATCAATGAAATTGGATGAAAAACTATGAAAATTGGGATGAATTTCCCCAAGTAGAAATATGAGGATTTAGGAAGATTTAGACGTCGGATTTTGATTCTTGTTCGAGTGAGTTCGTGAGTGAACGGGTGTTCGAAATTTGTAATTTTATCCGTTTCCGAGACGTGGGCCTAGGGCAATTTTTGGGAAAATTTCCTAATTTTGCGTATTAGCTTCGAACTTATTAGCTATTTTGATTCCTTAAGTTGATATTTACATTATGTAATCGAATAGATTAGATTTGGGCCATTCGGAGCCGTATACTCGTGGAAAGAGCGTGGTATTGAGTTGAATAGCGCAGTCGAGGTAAGTGGCTTGCCTAACTCTGTGTTGGGGACTTCCCCTTAGATTGTCTTGATGCTATTTTTGTTATATGGGCGCCGTGTACGTGAGGTGACGAGTGTGTACACGAGCTATAGTTGCTAAAACTCCACATTTTCCTTTCATGGCATAAATCATTCATCCCTATTACACTGTTTCCTGTACTAGCTGTGTAGGGTAGCTTAGGAATGAGCATGTCTACCTGTCTTACTTGAGTTACTCCTATCTGTTACTATTTGTACCATGTTTAGGTAGTTTTATCCGTATTCGTCTGTGCTTTCTTCTTGAACTGTTCAAATAAACTGTGTCCGGTATTCATTGCATTGAATATTTAAATTGGGCCTACGGACTAGATTCCGGGAGCTTGCCCCCTGTACTACATAGCATATTTAAATTGGGACTACGGACTAGACTCTGGGAGCTTTCCCCCTGTACTGCATAGCATATTTAAATTGGGACTACAGACGAGATTCCGGGAGCTTTCCCCCTGTACTGCATTGCATATTTGCTATTGTGATATATGTTGTGCTGAGCCGAGGGCTCCCTCTTACTATTTCTTTCAGCTTACCGTTTCTACTTCTTTGCCTTAGTTTATTATATCTCTTTGCTTAGATTTTAAACTGTTTTAAATAACATCCGGTAGAGCCTTAACCTGACCTCGTCACTACTTGATTGGGGTTAGGCTTGGCACTTACTGGGTACCAATTGTCGAGTACTCATGCCCTTTCCTGCGCATGTTTCCATGTTCAGATCCAGGTACCAACACCCAATATCGTGGCTAGGAGCATTACTAGCAGCTGTCAAGAGACCGCGAGATAATTCTGCCGCGTCCGCAGAATCTCACGAGTCCCCTTCTACTCTAGCATATGATTAGTTGATTTATGTATTGTTCCAGTAATCCATTATATAGAGCTACATTTAGTACAAAGCTTGTGACTGTAGTGACATTCCGGGTTTTGGGAAGTGAAGTTGTTTATGCCGAGCGGCTGAGTTATATGTTTCTTCTTCTTTTCTATTTAAATTATTATATTGCTTTTATTCTTCCATAAGTTTTAGGCTTACCTAGTCTTATAGACTAGGTGCCTTCACGAACCCATTTGGAGGGTAATTCGGGCCGTGACATAATTATGCAACTTTAAAAATTTTAAATGACGAATTATGATTATGCAATGCAAAAACAATTCACAAATAACACTAAAATTCAACAAAATTCATGAAATTAATTTATTTTATTGAATTTGTAGGAGTATATGGTGGGTGAATAATCACGTGCTCACAACTTCCCCTCTTTGCTCGGAAACACGAAGATTTTTTGGGCAAAGACAAAGTGCGAAGTCATGAATGACTTTTACCCATTCGCATACTCCAATGTGAAGCGTTTTTGAAACGTTTGACTGAACCCTTCTTCAGTGGTTGCCTACATATTTTTGGCTATAAAAGAATTATGTTAGTGTAGTTCTGGAATTTTTGGTAGCTGGGACTACCGGTAACTGTGATTTCACTGTGGCTGTTGCTGCTGTTACTGCTGCTGAGCTCCTTATCACGCCAAAGTAACAAAACAAAAGACTAACTAAACCTATCAGCTACTAGTTACAAGATTCCTATCTAAGACTTGGTCTTGAGTCTTGGCCTTTGCTGATTCTGACCTGGATCGTGATGCTTGTTAGCCGCAGGTGCTGGTTTCGTCTTATCATTTTTCGGATCAAAGCGGGATATACAGAACGGATAACTTCAATCTCGTCCCGAATAGTTCGTGTCTTCCCTGCTTCTGCCCTTTGGATTCAACCTTCTCATTTCTCTTTTTGTTTTCTTTATTATTCTGGATCGAAACTTCTTCTTTTGGTCGTCTCGAGTCCAGTGTCCTAAAAATGTAATCTGCATAAAATCAAAAGCAAACAAATGAAATATTTTGCCCTAGTTTTCACTAGGAAAATTTCGTGAGTTATTGTAATGAAATCTATGCTACTTTATTATTGAAAGTGATGAAAATCCGGGAATGGTGTACCCGGAGTTATTGTATACTAGGGAGTAGATACCCTATGCCTAAAAGTAAAATCAACCAGGGATTGGAGACCCTATGTTGGAAAAGATCGACAGGTTATGCTGTCGTCATGAAAAGATCACCAGGTTGTGCCGGTGTCTGGAAAGGTTAACAGGTTATGCTGTTGCCTGGAAAAGAGATCACTGAGTTATGCCAATGTCTGGAAATGATCAACATGTTATGCTGTTGTCAGGAAAGAAAAAAAAAAGAAGATCACCAGGTTATGCTAGTGTTTGGAAAGGTCAACATGTTATGTTGTTGCCTGAAAAAGAGATCACTAGGTTATGCCAATGTCTGGAAATGATCAACAGGTTATGCTGTTGTCAGGAAAGAAGATCACCGGGTTATGCTGGTGTCTGGGAAGGTCAACAGGTTATGCTGTTGCATGGAAAAGAGATCACTGGGTTATGCCAATGTCTGGAAATGATCAACAAGTTATGCTGTTGTCAAGAAAGATCACCAGGTTATGCTGGTGTCTGCTAGGGAGTGGAACCCTATGTCGGAAGAATCACCGGGTTATGCCGGCATCAACTAGGGAGTGGGACCCTATGTTGGCATCAACTAGGTAATGGAACATCCTAGGTTGGAAAAAGTCATCGGGTTATGCCAGCATCAACTAGGGAGTGGAGACCCTATGTTGGCATCAACTAAGGAATGAAATATCCTAGATCGGAAAAGTCATCGGGTTATGCCGGCATCAACTAAGGAGTGAAGACCCTATGTTGGCATCAACTAAGGAATGGAATATCCTAGGTCGGAAAAGTCATCGGGTTATGCCGGCATCAACTAGGGAGTGGATACCCTATGTTGGCATCAACTAAGGAATGGAATATCCTAGGTTGGAAAAGGTCATCGGGTTATGCCGGCATCAACTAGGGAGTGGAGACCCTATGTTGGCATCAACTAAGGAATGGAATATCCTAGGTTGGCATCGAGTTATGTCGGCATCAGGTTATGCTGCCATCAACTAGGGAGTGGAGACCCTATGTTGGCATCAACTAAGGACAGGGATATCCTAGGTCAGGAAAAGTGTAGCTAGGGATTGGAGACCTTATACTACTTTGGGTTTGGACTATTTTCCACATCGTTTTTCTTCTCTCTTTTTTTCTTTCTTTTCATTTTATTTTTAGAGAATGAGTGAATGCGGGAAAGAATTTTGGAGAAAACTTCCCTTTGGAGTTGGTGCTTTAGAGCCGCTTCTAGCTCTTGCGCCTTTTCTTTTGGTTACACCTGCATTTTGCGAGGTTACTTTTGAGTTACACCTATTTCCTTCAAACAAAGAAGAATTGTCAGTTTGAAACGGTGGTTGGTTTGCGGCCTTGATATTTCAACTTGCTTGATCTCGGCGCCTTTGATGAATGTCTCTACTGCTTGCTTGCTTGCTGGAGATTGGGTTTTATCTTTAATCCTGAGGATCTTGGCCTTCTGGATGGAAATTGGTCACGTGGGATCCAACATCCTGACTTTGTTTTGGCTTTGTAGGCCTTTCATTTTATGGATTGCTTTTCTTTTGGATTTTGGAGCATCAGGGGAAGTTTTGGTCCCTCAAATTCCGCTGCAACGGTTAGTCGCGTGGGACTTAACCTTTGTAACTTGATTTCGACTTTATTGACCTTTCACTTCGGACATTTCTTCCAACCTTAACTTTAGGGCATTTCGGCTTTTCAAATTTTGCCGAGATGATTATCCACGTGGGACTCAACCTTTTAACTTCCTTCGCCTTTATAGACACTTCCATTTGATTTTTCTCCTTTCAAGAGCTTTGCGTTTGAAGCATCGGCCATTGCGGCCAGTCGGGATCGACTCGATGCCCCTGATGAGGCTAGGTGCCCTTTTCATATTGGCCCGTGTCAACGAGAACCTTGTAAATCAGTTTTGCTACCTTTTTTTGTCTTGCTTTAGACACAGAGTCAGACTGAAAGGGATTGAAAGAGAATAACAAAGAAATAGAGACAATGAATTTTGACAAGAAATATCCCTTTCAGGGGAAGGAAAAAAAGGACTTATCTGGAGTGTATGCGGCCTTCAATGAACATGACATGCGTCTTGGACTGGATGCCTGATCTATATAAACCATCTAACTCTCAAAAATTCGTCACGACTTTTATCTCGAGGTTGAGAAACCTTGCCCCAAACTGTGTCGATATCAATGACCAATCACTCTTTATTTCGATAAGTAGTGCCCTTTGTGGGTTTTCACTGACTAACCTCTCTCATTTCTCTTCTTGCCATCGCCCTGTAGTGCTCTTTGCGAGTTTTCACTAATAAGACTCTCTCATTTTCAATTTCTCTACTTACTGTTGCCTTATGGTGCCCGTGAGGGTTTTCACCGACAAGAGTCTCTCATTGCTTGTATCAGATCCAATTAATTGTATCCCCAGTTTTGGACATCTTTACCGATTGATCGGAAGGACTTGAACAAGATTTGGGGTAAAATCATTTGTATTGAATTACAACTTTGGAACTTTTCAGGCGAAACATTGCCGAATATTAACACTTGCCCCAACTTAAACTCTTGGGGGAATTTGGATTTTTATTTTGGTGTGACTGAACCCCAGGGAGGCTGCCTACGTATCCTTTCGGATTCAAGTCGAACGTAGTTCAGGGCGCCATTTTTGTTTTTGGTTTTTGTTTTGATTTTTCTTTTTGTTTTTATCATCATTTTTTTTAACAACACCTTCAGGTTCCAAATAGGGTAATCAAAGAAACGTAACCGGCTCAAAGGGTTTACAACAATTGGTAGTGTTTGGGGCATGAATGAAAGCCTTTGTCATTTCTATCGGGAGCATCCACACCATAAAAAAGGTCAAATATAGTACCTTTTGACTGCATCTGCATTGACAGGCGTTTCGGGGTCATTTCCTTCGATGTCCCCCAAGTACAATGCTCCTTTTGGTAGCAATTTCCTTATGATGTATGGAACTTTCCAATTTGGGGCGAATTTTCCTTTCGCTTCTTCATGGTGCGGGAGGATACGTCTTAGGACGAGTTGCCCCACTTCAAAGTTTCTGGGCCGTACTTTCTTGTTATAGGCGCGGGCCATCCTTTGTTGATAGAACTGCCCGTGACACACTGCGGCCATCCTTTTCTCATCAATTAGAGTTAATTTTTCCAACAGGGTCTTGACCCATTCATCATCCTGAATTTCGGCTTCGACAATGATCCGAAGGGAGGGAATTCGACTTCCGCAGGGATTACGGCTTCAGTACCATAAACCAATAGATAAGGCGTAGCCCCAACTGATGTGCGCACTGTCGTGCGATATCCCAATAATGCGAAAGGCAACTTCTCGTGCCACTGTCTAGAGCTTTGGATCATTTTTATGAGTATTTTCTTGATGTTTTTATTTGCTGCTTCGACGACACCATTGGCTTTGGGCCGGTAAGGGGTGGAATTATGGTGTGTGATTTGAAACTGTTCACATACCTCCCTCATCAAGTGACTGTTTAGATTGGCAGCGTTGTCGGTAATGATAGTTTTTGGAATGCCGAAATGACAGATAATGTTTGAATGCACGAAGTCCACCCCTGCTTTCTTAGTGACGGCTTTGAAAGTGACTGCTTCGACCCATTTTGTGAAATAGTCGATGGCAATCAAAATAAATCTGTGTCCGTTTGAAGCTTTTGGCTCGATTGGCCCAATGACATCCATTCCCCAGGCAACGAACGGCCAGGGTGCTGACATGGGATGTAATTCTGAGGGTGGTGCATGAATCAGGTCACCATGTATTTGACATTGATGGAACTTCCGGACAAAATTGAAGCAATCCTTTTCCATGGTCATCCAGTAATATCCTGCCTGCAGAATTTTCTTTGCGAGAACGTACCCGTTCATATGGGGGCCGCATACTCCTGAATGTACCTCTTTCATAATCTTTTCAGCTTCTTTGGCATCCACACATCTTAACAGATTCAGATCTGGAGTCCTTTTGTACAACACTTCTCCGCTTAAGAAGAAACTGCTGGCAAGCCTTCTAATAGTTCTCTTTTGATCCCCGTTGGCCTGCTCCGGGTATTCTTTTGTTTTTAAGAATCTTTTGATATCCTGATACCATGGTTGGACATCGGGCTCTATTTTGACCGTGTTACAATAACCATGTCTTTCTCTGATTTGAATCTCCAGCCGGTCAATATGGACATTGCCCGGATGTGGCAGCATTGCAGCTAGGGTGGCTAGTGCATCAACTAACTCATTGTGGCATCGAGGAATATATCTGAACTCGACGGCTTTGAATCGTTTGCTAAGATCCTCCACATGTTGTCTATATGGAAGGAGCTTAACATCTCGAGTTTCCCACTCCCGCTGATCTTGCTTGATGATCAAGTCGGAATCTCCCATGATTAATAATTCTTCTACGTCCATGCCCATTATGCAGGTTTCATATTCAGCAGTATTGTTTGTGCAGAAGAACCGGAGACGGGCTGTGGCTGGATAGTGTTGTCCCGTGGGCGAAATCAATATTGCCCCAATCCCAACACCTTTTGCGTTGAATGCTCCACCGAAGAACATTTTCCAAGTGTTAGTGTCTTCTGAGATTACTTCAACTGAATTTACTTCCTCATCCGGGAAATAAGTGCTTAAAGGTTGGTATTCATCATCAACCGAGTTTTCAGCCGGATGATCGGCCAAGGCTTGAGTTTTCATAGCTGTGCGGGTGACATAGACATTGTCAAATTCCGTGAGCAGGATTTGCCATTTTGCTAGCCTTCCTGTGGGCATTGGTTTTTGAAATATGTATTTTAAAGGATCCAACCTGGTTATGAGGTATGTGGTATAGACTAGAAAATAATGTCTGAGCTTTTGAGCAACCCAAGTTAGGGCACAACAAGTTCTCTCCAGCAGAGTGTATTTGGCTTCATACCTAGTGAATTTCTTGCTTAGGCAGTAGATGGCTTGCTCTTTCTTCCCGGTAACATCATGTTGCCCGAGGAAACAACCAAAAGAATTTTCCAAGACCATTAGATACAGGAACAAAGGTCTTCCTAGCTCAGGCGGAACCAACAGTGCGGATTTGACAAATATTCCTTGATTTTGTCAAAGGCTTCTTGGCATTCATCTTTCCATTTAATCGCCGCATCTTTATTTAAAAGTTTGAATATGGGCTCACAAGTGGTTGTGAGCTGTGCAATAAACTGGCTGATGTAATTCAACCTTCCTAGTAAGCTCATGACCTTTTTTAGTTTTTGGAGGTGCCAGATCTCGGATGGACTTTATCTTCGTCGGATCTAACTCAATGTCCCATGCGGCTGACAATAAACCCCAAGAGTTTCCCAGAGAGAATACCAAATGCACATTTAGCAGGGTTCAATTTTAAGTCATATTTATGTAGCCGCTCAAAGAATTTTCTCAAGTCTTGAACATGGCCCTCCTGCATCCTGGACTTGATAATGACATAATTAACGTACACCTCAATTTCTTGGTGCATCATGTCATGGAAGATGGCAGTCATGGCTCTTGTATAGGTTGCTCCGGCGTTTTTCAAACCGAATGACGTGGCCCTGTAACAGTAGGACTTGGTGGTACCCGGCATAACAATCCACAAATGATTGTACCTCATGTTTGGAACAATTGTCGATAACGATATGGGTGTTTGATAGCGGGAAGTTGTCTTTGGGACTTGCGTTGTTCAAATCCCTGTAATCAACGCATACTCGGAGCTTCCCGTCCTATTTAGGTACTGGGACTACGTTGGCTAGCCATGTGGTGTATCTGACTATTCGGATTACACACTTTAATTATTTAGTGACCTCTTCCTTAATTTTGTCACTGATATTTGTTTTGAATTTTCTTTCCTTTTTTGGACGGACGGAAAATCGGGATGAGTTGGCAACTTGTGTACCACTAAATCAACACTTAGTCCGGGGATATCATCATAGGACCAGGCGAACACATCTTTGAATTCGAACAGAAGTTGAATCAACGTGTCCCTAGTTTTTTCATCCGTGTGAATACTTATCATGGTTTCTCGGACCTCTTCTGAGCTACCCAAATTAATCAGCTCAGTTTCGTTTAAATTTGGCTTAGGCTTATTCTCGAATTGTTCCAATTCTCTGTTTATTTCCCTAAAAGCCTCATCTTCGTCATATTCCGGTTCTTGATTCATTATTTCATGGTTAGACAACGTATTAAGATCAGGGCATGATGTCCGCAATCATGTCATGTTATTTAAGGCCGCATTATTAGGACTGAAAAATAAGAAAAATAACAAAATCAGAAAGAATAATAGACGATGAAATTTTGATTTCATTGAATTTTGAAGATAACAGGGGGTTTACATCGGAATTTAAAGACAAAAATTAAAAACACGCGAGTTACACCCTGAAATAACTGGAAGTGTAGAAAGGATAGCAAAACATGAACTACCAAGATTCCCGCCTGACTGGGAAGGGAGTAGCTTTCCAGTTCTGCAATTTGGCATTTGGCCCATGTATTGCACCTCAGCGGTGCTCGAGCCTTCCCCCGACTGAACCATGTGAGCCTCATATAACATTTGTCTCATTGCACCGCAAATCCCTTCAATTTCTTCGGCCGTAAAGGCCTCCTCTTCTTCCTCTATGTATTTTGGTTCGACAAGTGATTCAGTGATGTGTGGAACTGGTTGAGGCTGGACCCATCCATTATTCCTGCGTTCGTTGGCCCATTTTACATCGCCCTCTATGGCCTGGAAGCCTATTCCGAAGAACTTTTCACTGACAGGCAAAGAGATAGGTTTCGTAATGCCCTGTAGGGATACCCCGAGTCCTTTTCCAGGTTTGTATCCGTATCTGTTCATGTCGGTAGCGACCATGATTGACATATTTGATAAAAAAGGCTGAGGGCATGGAGTACCTTCCTCGTACTGTCAGCAAGCACAATTTCAAAAGCCTGGTACACGATGTGCTCACTTCCTTCTATGGCCTCAAGACAAAGGACCAATGGGTCTCTGTATATCGATTGTTCGTCCTCTCCAAGGACCAATATTTCTTGATTTTCATATTCAAACTTGACCATCTGGTGGAGAGTAGATGGCACTGCCCCAGCATCGTGAATCCAAGGTCTTCCCAGCAGGAAATTATAGGAAGTGTCCATGTCTAGGATTTGGAACGTCACCTCGAAATCCACAGGGCCTATGGTCATGACTATATCAATTTCCCCTATGGTGTCTATTTTGATACCATCGAAAGCATGGACACCCACATTATTTGGCCTGATTATTTCAATGCCGATTTTCATTCTTTGTAATGTTGACAGGGGGCAAATATCTACCCCAAATCCTCCATCCAGCATGACCCTTTTTACATAGTATCCCTCGCTTTTGACTGTCAAGTGCAAGGCTTTATTATGAGCATCTCCCTCAGGAGGTAAGTCATTTCGACTGAAGGAACCTTTGTTCACTTTGAAGAAACGTTCTCCCATTCTCTCTAGTTGTTCGACCGAGGTCTCGGTTGGTACATACGCCTCATTTAGCGTCTTCAGAAGTACCTTTTGATATGCTTCTTCAGCAGTGATAGGCTTTTGAGGGGAAAGCGTTTATGTTTGGCCCTGTTCAACTCCTCTGGGTTATGATACTTCCCAGCTAGTTTTGCTTTGTTCACTTCCCCCTTGACCTTTTTTCCTCTATAGGTTACCAGTGTTCGATTATAATTCCAGGGGACGGTAGTAGTATCTTTGATAAGGATTTGTGGCCGGCGGCTGATGATTAGAGGCTCATTCAATTTTGGTGAGACGGCCGGACCCTTTGCAACATATGTCCCTTTTGGTATGTACAATCTTTGTGGGTTTGATTTCAGTTCCAGTCTTTTGGGAGGGCTCAACATGAGCTGCCTGTTTCGAGGAGCTCTTGGAACATAAAGGACAACTTCTTTAGCTGGTGTCACCTCTCTCTCTACTTCCTTGGCCTTTTCTTTATTCTGGCTAGTAGGCTTTGTTTTCTTTTCATCCCTGCTTGGTTTTGCCACCGTTTTAGATTTCTTTTCTGTGTCTACGATGGCAATGATGGATTTTAAGGTCGAATTCCTTGTCTTCACAAATCATTCCAATGACGGGCCCTTTGTTGTGGGCTGGCAATGGATTGTTTGTCACATTGGGGACCTCCTCGTCCCTTAGTACTAATTTTTTCTGTTCAATTAGGCTTTCAACGGTTCTTTTGAGAGTCCAACAATCCTCAGTATCATGCACTTCCGCTCCAGAGTGATAGGCACAACTGGTACCCCGCCTGTACGATAAAGATTTTGGATTTTGCCTGTTCAGAGGTACAGGCTGCAAAAGACCCACCTGAACTATTTTCGAAAAGAGGCTGGAGTATGACTCACCAATAGGGGTGAAGTTATTTCTCCTGGGTGGTTCATGGGGACGAGTATTGTATTGATAGTTGTTCTGGGGAGGGCGTGTGTTATATGGAGCTTGGTGATGATGGTTATTTTCGGGCGGTGGAGCTCTGTTTTGATTATACTGTTGTTGTGGACGGGGATGCAGTTGAGCATTCATCACTGCATAGGGAAGGGGGGACATAGCATAGGCTGCGTCCTGATGAGGATAATAATGTTGTGAAGCTCTGGGAAATGGGCCAGGATATTCCCCAGGTCGTCGAGAATTACTAAGGCCTGAAGCCATCATGGCTCCCTCTTTTTTCTTCTTTCTGCTTGCTAGGCCTCCCGAGCCGCTCTGAATGGCTTGGGAGGTGGATCTGAGGGCTGATTGACTTAAGATTCGACCCATCTTTAAACCATTTTCTACCATTTCTCCAATTTTGATGGCCTTCGCGAACGGTTTGCCCATGGCAGACATCATGTTTTGAAAGTAATCGGCCTCTTGAGCTTGCAGGAAGACACTAACCATTTCAGTTTCATCCATATGAGGTTTTACTCTGGATGCCTGTTCTCGCCATTTGATGGTGTATTCCCGGAAGCTTACGGAAGCCTTCTTCTTGAGGTTGGACAGAGAATTTCTGTCTGGAGCTATATCCACATTATATTGAAATTGCCTCACAAAGTCCCGAGCCAGATCATCCCATATATGCCAACGGGAGATGTCCTGATCTATATACCATTCAGAGGCGATACCAACAAGGCTTTCTCCGAAGTATGCCATCATAAGCTCTTCTTTTCCCCCTGCCCCTCTCAATTGATTGAAATATCTTTTTAAATGAGCGATCAAGTCCTCATGCCCCTCATATCTTTCAAACTTCGGTGTTTTAAAGCCCACAGGGAGATGCACATGAGGAAACATGCATAAATCGGCGTAGGACACACTCTTTTGGCCACTTAGGCTCTGTATGTTTTTCAAACTCTGTTCAATACTTTTCATCTTCCGCGTCATCTCATCTTGTTCAATATTTCTTAAGATTTTATCGGGCTCCATAGGAGATTCAATTTGTGGATACTACGGATAAGAGTTTGGAGTGACTCGGGTAGTGTCCAGCTGGAACTGAGAAGCTTGAAAAGTGAAATTTGATGGCTCAAAGCTCTATCGTGGCAGTGTTGGTTGCACCGTACCAGAAGCTGGCGGTGCGGTGAATAAAACAGAGGGTACTCCAGATGATGGTGCCTAGGGGCGGACCTCAGAAGGCATTCCAATGTAGTTTGATGTCATTACAGGGAACCCAAATGGTATGAATGGGTCGGGTGCTGAAATCGGAACATTAGAAGTCCCTCCGGTTCTTGGGATCAACCCAAGGAAACCGGGGATGGAATTAGGCGGCTCTCTACCATTGGACCAAGCATCCCACATATCTAACATGCGGCATCTCAGTCTCCTATTCTCTTCGGCAACCGCTAATTTTTCTTGTGGAATAATCGATGTAGGGCCATCCTCAGGTTCGACAATAGACAGATGACCTTCAGATGTCATTGCAATGCTTCCTTTGGATCTTGTAAAATAAGGGTGTGTCGCCAGAATACCACCACAAACCAACCACTTTAAAAAGTAATAACCTTAAGAGTGTAGACAGCAAATGGGTTAGTTTGGAGATATTATCACATGATGAATCACACGTTGGGATGCAATGCACCTAAGCAGTTTAAACATTTTTCTAAAATGTTTGCAACGGCCGTGTGTTTCATCCCGACTTTAATGTTTTCTCTCTTTTCTTTCTCTCTTTTTTGCTCTTATGGGGTTATGATCGAATCCTATGTAGATTGAGTACGTATCATGACGCCGCATGAAACAGATCATTACGTAGTTCAAGGAAAATAAATAAAGTGCAATTTTCATTTCATTACTAAAGATAATTCTTTTCATTACAAGTAATTTGGGAACACTGACAACCGTGAAAGGAAAGTACTGACTCTAGACATTGATAATCATAAGAGAAATAGTACAGACTCTAGATAAAAGACAAAACAACTTAACATTCTAAAAAGCAGTAAAAGTACAGACTCAAAAAATTAAGACATCAATAGTAAATGAGGTCTTCTGGTGGTCTCCTCGGGGCCTGTGGTGCATTGGCGGGTCTCTGTGCAGGCCTGTGTGCGATGTCTCCCTGAAGTCTATCCAAATCATCCATCACTTGGTGGACGAAAGTCATCATAGTGGCAAAGAACATGGAGGTAGTCATACTCTCACACTCGTGACATTTCTGCACAACGTAGTCAGCTATTTCTTTGATACTGTTCCGGATGACCCCCTTCTCCTGAAGCAGGCGGCCTATTTGTTGCGCTCGGGCCTCCAATACCTGGGCGTTTGCATTATTCTGGTCCTGTAACCCTTGCACCGTTCCCTCCAATTGGCCAATCTGTGCATAACAGTGCTCCCTTTCCGTCTTAAATCTTTAGTGTTTTGGACCATTTCATTTTCCCATGGAAAATAGTTTTTCCTTCAAGATTGCAATTTCCTTGCCATATTTCTGCCTTAAGTGATGAGCCTTTTCTTCTGTTCCTTTTGCTAACTTGCTTTGGGCATCTAACATGTCTTTTTCAGCTTTAGTCAAATCGAAGGCATATTCATGAACCTTCGTCCTCAGGTTGCTAATGAATTTCTCATCTCTTTCACTCCTTACAGGTGATTCGGCGGCTATTTTCAAACTTTGAACTTGTGCACAGAGTGCCTCATTCTCTCGGGTCAACTATCGTTTCTCGCCCTCAACTACCTATGCTTGCAACTGATTTTCAAACTCAAGATTCCTCAGTTTCTCCTTCAGAGCGTGGATGGTGGATTGATACCCTTTTTCTTTTTTCCCCAAGCAAACCTTTCTTGAATCTTATAGTCAAAATCTTGAACATGAGGCCTTTTGGAAGGCCTTTCCGACTCAGGTTCTGGTTCCTCAATTATGCAGTTTCTTTTTTCAAACCACGCCGCGTAACCCGGATCTACTTCACCTCTAGCAAGGTCAGGAACTTGAGTATCTTATTTCAAGTACCGACACCCATTCCAGCTTTGTTGAATTAAGGCCTCAAGTAAGGGAGCTTCCGGGTGTAATTCAATGACCTGGGTGCTCAGATCTTCCTCCTCGGGTACTACCTGATACCGACCCAACTCTCTCAAAGCCCTTTGGGGTGCATAGGGTTGGACACTTTTGAGACCCATCAAAAGCAAATGATTTCTTGCAGCCGACATATGTATGACCTCTCTGACATGCAACCATCCCAGAGTCCACTCTATTTGGTTTGCTCGTAAATTTCTCAGATGATCAACCCAAGCCTCAACTCCTTCCGGGGTACGGTGATCCTTTATCCTCTCTTCAAAGCTATCAATAAAGTTGGGTTTTTCAGGACCATAGCTCATAAACTTCGGGTGATGACAAAGGTGCTCGATTAGCCACATTTGGAGAATGATGTTGCAACCTTCAAAGAATGTTTTCCCCGATTTACACTCCATTAAGGCCCGGTAAATATCGGATAGTATGAGTGGAGCCAAAGTATGATCTTTCTTCTCGGTCAACACCTGGGCAATTCTGGCTACCCTAACATCAACGGTCCATTTGGCATTAGGGAAGACCATAACACCCAAGAATGCTACGATGAAGGCTATTCGGCGATGGATCTCCAAGTATCTTTGTCTTGTTTATTAGTCAAACTCTTTTCATGAGTTTCAAATCCGTCCAGGAAGCCATATCTGGAGTATAGGAAATATAACGAGCAACAGCCATCGACTACCCGATCTTTCCTGAGTTGTCTGCTAATGGAAAGGAACTCAAAGAACCGGCGTACTGACATGGGCCTTGGGAAGATGAGTTGTTGGTTCCTCAAATCCCGACCAAAACCCGCATATCCCGCTACCTCTTCTAAAGTCGGAGTGAGCTCAAAATATGAGAATCGGAATACATTGTGAACCGGGTCCCAGAAGGTTATCAAGGCTTTAATCAAGTCATTTCTGGGTTTAACTTTCATGATATCAACAAGAGCCTCCAATTGCTCGCCTACCCATTCTTTGCCCTCTTTGTCTAAATCATGCCACCACATTCGGAGTTGTAGTGGAGCTTCTTGTACAATGTGCAGCTGCGGAGTTTGGATAATACTCATTTTGCACCTGTGAACGGATAGGGTTAGGATTACTTCTAATTTTGACACAATAGACCAACAAATTCTTTGTTACAAAGTCCAGTTTCAATTTTAGAAGACAACTCTCCTAAAGTGGCTATTTGTGCAATATTGACCAGAGTGGTCATTTTTGCAAGAGTGGCCCCTTCTTACTTTTGAGTAAAGTTTTGAGGCCAAAACAAGTTTTTTTTTAGAAAAAGTGGCAGAAAGATTCGTTCTTTAACGAAAATAGCCCTTCGACAACGTGAAATGTGCTAAGGCTATTTTGGCAAGAACGGTACAAGACTTAACCGAAGCTGGGTCAGTTTTATTTTGATTGACAGACTACTTTTGTTTGTTTTTTGGAAAAGTAGGGTCGGCACCAATGAGGTTTTCCTACGTATCTCATATCCTATGAGAATTAGACCCACGTAGTTCGGTCAATTTTAACATAACTAAAGAAAATGATTTTGGCATATTTTGAAATTTCCCCCCTCATTTTTGACTCATTTTCAACTATTTGAAATTATTTTTCTCCTCATTTTCAACTATTTGAAATTCTTTTTCTCTCTTTTTTTTTTCGGAAAAATTTGACAGAGTTTCGAGGTATTTTTCAAATATCAGTTTTTTTCAAAACTGGTAAATTTCTAATCTCCCTCACTCTTGGTTTTTCTATTATTTTTTGCCTTTTTTTAAGCCGGTCAACAAACAAACCGAGCCAAAAATGCGCACATAGCAAGTAGGATGCATCAGGATGGTCTTTTTGTTTAGGGTACACCTGTCCTAGATGGACCCAATCCCTGTGTTGAGTCCCCTAAGTAAAAAATGCATGTGATGCAAATAATCGTTCCTACTAGGGATCCGGCGTGAGGTTTTGTCTTCCTAGGTTTAAACCTGGGGTTTTTGTTCTTGACCTGGTTTACCCGAGCGGACAACTCAAGTCGGGGTGGGAGCGACGTACCGATAGCGCGAAAGGCTATCCGGCCTCGTGGCTAGTCCATCCCCGTATTTCTTACTTGATATGACCTCTAACAGAAAGGCGAGCCACGCAAACGTGTGCACCAATATTTAGAAGACTTATAAGGGAGGCGTAAGAAGGCAATTTAAATATAGTTCAAATAAGTATCAAAGCAGTAAATAAATAACATTAGCACATTGAGCGCACAAAACACAGTAATATCACAATTAATGAAGCCAAGTAAAATCAAATTAACAAGATCGAATTCTTGAACCCTGAACTAGAGATTCTGGGTTCGATCCCCAGCAGAGTCGCCAGAGCTGTCACACCTCCTTTTTTTACCCATAAGGGTAATAAGGGAGTTTTTCCACTTTAAGTGACATTATTCGATTTTGGGATTTATTTTATTTATTCAGAGTCTCCACCCAAATTTTTTAAAGTGTTCCGGGACACCATTTATTTGTTAAAAATCCAAAATCGAGGAATTTTGACTCTATTTAAATTGTCTGCGAATCAGAAATCTGGGTAAGGAATTCTGTTAACCCGGGAGAAGGTGTTAGGCACTCCCGAATTCCTTGGTTCTAGCACGGTCGCTTAATGATTAAACTTGGTCTAAATTGTTTAATTACTGAGTTTATACCTATGTGCATTTTTATACTTTTACCGCTTTTAAAATTGTATTTAAGGGGGCTACCTTAAGATAGGTTACGTATGCGTAAACCCGTGGAAAGTGGACGTGCCAAAAAGCATGTCACGCGGATGTGTACCCAATTCACGACACTTGATTCCTTTAATAAAGTAGCCAAAGTTGCGCAAGCGCGTGTTTTTGTTTTTGTTTTCAAAAGAAATCGAAATCACGTCACGCGAGCATGTACGTCATTCCGATAATTTTAAAATTCCTTTCCTAAAGGTGTATCTACGAGTGTTCATTTTATTCTTTGTTTGTGTTACGTAAACGTATACACAATTTTGAGAAAATGGTGTATTTTAGTTTTTTTTTGGTTCAAAGTTATGCGAACGTATACTTTGATCATTAATTTGTTTTCTAAGTCTAAAGGTATTCACTATCTAATTAAGGAATAAGCTTGAATATTAACTATATCTAAAGTAAATTCCTAAGTTAAGTATGAGACTAAACTTAGGGAATCTTTTCTAGATAATGATATGGAATTACTGTCAAACTAAATTTACTAGTCCAATATACGAAGATTTGGGCTATGGCCAAATTTAGCCCACTTTTAGCAATTATCACTTTAGGCCAATCCTAGTTTTTGGCTATTTGCGAAAAGGAGATACATGATTAGATTAGACGATTATATGAGGGATTCTAAGTGTAAAGAAAATAAACATGCTAGTACATTTCTAATTATATGACAATAAATAAGGCAAGGTATAATATCATATAAAGACAAGTAAGGTTTCACTACCATTTAACCCATTTAATTAGATGAGAATTTTCCATGCATATACACGAATCGGTTCATGAATCTTACAAAAAGGGCCTTTTCCTTGTTTCATAAATGGAAGTCCTAAAAATACTGTAAAATAAAAGGATTTTCTTGAGTTGAAATTACTTGATCAGTTTAAAAGAGATTTTGAAATCGGGAGAAAGATATTTAAGTAGCAAAACTGAAATTATTAATATTTATTTGGAAAGCAGTTTTAAAGTTCAGCCATGATAGACTACACTTAATTAGGTTTGAAATCCATACACTGCTTGAGGAAACGCTATGATTGAAAAAGAGAACAGGTTTAAAGAAACAATTTTAGTAACATAGATGGGATTTTTAGTTTAGTATCAAAATTACGTGGAAAAACTGGTGCTTTTTGATCATTAATTGAACATATAACTAGATTTCTAACGATGCAGATGGAGACATTGTTTAGTCTCGGAAGGCAGAAAGGTGCGGATGCAGATGGAGACAACGTTTAGTCTCGGAAGGCAGAAAGGTAGCCTTATGTAGGTGTAGACATCGTTTAGTCTCGGAAGGCAGAAAGGTAGCCTTATGCAATGCGGATGCAGATGGAGACAACATTTAGTCTCGGAAGGCAGAAAGGTAGCCTTATGCAATGCGGATGCAGATGGAGACAACGTTTAGTGTCGGAAGGCATAACAACTTTAAGACCAAGATATAACATTAAGGCTTTGGACCTTGTACCCCTTAGGCCCTATAGCCTTGGGTTCAGGCTGGTTTAGGCCTTAATGGGCCATTCCAGCAGCCTGGCCCATTCTTCTATATGCAGTTTATCAAAATAGTATATCACAATCCAGTTTTTATTTACAATAATTCTGGAAATGAATAAATACATTTTCCTTGTATCAATGTTCAACTTAAAAAGTACAGATTTCAAAACGGTATGACAACAGTAAAAGAAGAAAAATATGGCTCTAAGCTATTGTTGCCTCGACTTGGGTCCTTTCATTTTTGACCAGGACCTCATGACTTAGGCAGCAATAACAGAACCTGCATTCCTGCTAATTTTTATCAACAGAACACAAAGAGTTATGCATTATTATGTGGGCAAATTGACCAACTGGTGGTCAAATTCCACCTCTTTTAATGCTTTTCTATCCATGCTATCCCTTTCAGAGATTCAAACAGAAACTTTAAACTACATAATTTGTTAATGCAAAATAGGGAAGAAAACAAGTCACAATTACAAACTACTGCACATAATTTAAAGCTATGACTAAAGCACAAAGAAATACGGGCCATTGAGTGTATTTAAACAAAACTTCATTTCCAATGAGCATAACAACATACCTTAAAAAAGAACAGCTAGAAGTAATGACCAAATAAAGGTCAGGACTGAAGCACTTGCATCTTAAAACATCACTACTAAACCAAAACAACGGCCAGAGAGAAAGAACAGGAGAATCAACTCATAAACTGACCCGTTTTTAACCCAGGAAAAATGCAACAAACCATTTTCGAAGTGAAGAAAAACCACAGCTACAAGAAAGGCCAAATTTTAAACTTTTTTTGCACTCATTTTGCAGTGTATTTTGTTTCTGTTCTTTCAGGGTAATAGTAATGTAATTTCAGATCTTAAGAGCCTCTTTTTGATGTGTTTTCAGATGTTGAAAAGGTGTCTAGAGGTCTGAAAATCTGTGAAAAAGTGTGTGTAAAAAGTCTGTTTTCAGAGGTCATAGGGTGAGTAAAAATCTGTGTGTAAAAGTCTTAAGAGTGTGTGTAGAGACCTCTTATTTCAGAGAATAAGGTATGTATTTATAGGGGGTTTTAAGGTAGCATATTATCAGCATATTCCCTATCCTATTTAGGCTGAAATAGTACAGGTACAACTGTCAAACTTTATCCTATTGGACAGTTGTACCTTCTTCTAGAACATTCTATTAATTTCAGCTCTTATCCCCTTTTAGAATTACAGTTTTACCCCTAAAATATCTGGTTTTCTGATTTTTCCTAATTCTAGAAGTTTCTTGGGTTGTTACACCCAAGATTCTTCAATTTTAATTCCTAAACTAACCCTTAGTGCCTTTAGAATTACCTCTTAAGGTTAATCAAGGTTAAAAGGTTAGGTTATTAGTTTATTTATCAATTTTGGCTAGTTTGTCTTAGTTGAAGGATTAATTCAATAGTTAACTTTTAATAAAGTTGAATTTAGATTAACTCTTAGCTTAATATGTAATTAGCCTAATCATTTTTCTAAGCTAGGAATTGGATTGATTCAAGTGATTCAAGAGGTTGAGTCATTAGACTTAGTTAATTACCTACACCGTGATTTATCTTAGTTGCCAACCTAAGCATAAGTAGTTGAGTAGGATTAACTCCTAATTAATTTACTCATAACTGTTGATACCCAATTTTTCCTCAACATTATTTTCAAACTTGCATATTACCTTCAAAATCACTTTTTATAATGAATGGTATTTTTTCATAATTTTTCATATTTTTATCAATTGATTTCCCTATTTATTTAGTATTTTATATTCAATATGTATTCATAAATTGTAGTATAAACAATTTCAAAATACCTTCCAGCTCAATACATCATATTTTAATCCTATTAGGATTTAATTATTTCACCAATTAACCAATTTGGCAATGTTTAGCTATAATTACACAAATTTTGCAACTATAGCCTAATTGTGCCTTTATGCTATTTTAATTCTATAATTAGTCATTTTTATATTTTAATATTAGCTAATTACTTTAAATTTCATTTAATTAGCATTAATTTTATTTTATATAAGTATTAGCTATTTTATTAATTATTTATTCTATTTTTACGGGTATTTTACTAATGGCACTTTTTAATTTCAATTGTAACCCAATTAAACCCAACCCACCAGATTAAAGTAACCCAATTAACCCTAGCCCAAGCCCAATTCCTACCCGGCCCAACCCCTTGATCAATCTGAGTCGTTGATCAATTAAGATCAACGACCCAAATTACTTGCTACCATTATTAGATCCAAACTAACCCCCCCGACCCCTCTCATCCTCCCTGCTCCGATGAGTCTCTTCATCTTCTCTGGCGACCTTCTCCACCGGAGGCCATGGATTCCTCACCCTCTGCCTTCTATGGTTCCCTTATGCCGGTGTTTGCCATCTCTAAGGTCTTCAAGAGACCTGAGTTAATCCTCCTACCCCCTGGGCCTGTGCTCACCATTCTCCGACCACCTCCGGCCAGTCGAGTAAGATTCATGACCGTTCGGGCTAAACCAGTAACATTTTCGAGGTTTTTCTTATCTTTCTGGATTCTTTTTGAAACCCTAAATTCTTAAAACTCCCCGATTCTTTTAGATCTATGATAGATCTGTGTATATTTCAAGCTATTTCGTTGTTTCTCAACGATTCTCCAGTTTTCTCTAAAATGACTCTTTGTTTTTCAACTAGGGTTTCGTGACCTCTTTTCAAAAACGGTTCTTCTTCTAATTCTTAGTAATTTCTAATGTGTTTGAACGATTCTCCTATATTTTTCTTGTTGTCTAAGTTATTATGCTAAAAAGCCCTAATTTTCTAGGCTGTCTGTTATTACATGTTTATGTGTGTTCGTTTCTTATAAAGCTGTCCGTATATTCTTTATGATTCTCACTTTAGCTTGTTGCTAGGGTTTTCAATCTTATACTATTCTCTAAATGTTTGCTTAAGGTTTCTATGATCTTGTCCAATATGTGTTATTTACTGTTTAAAAGGCCTGACTATTCGTTCTACTGATTGTTTGCATGATAATCTATACTTATTTTATGTATTCTCCTTAAAGCTGTGATACTTGCCTTAAAGACTGTGGTTTTGTGTATTTTCCTTATGACTCTTTACTGATTTTGAATTGTTTCCTTATTTGTGTAATACTTTCCCTTGATTTGGTATCGATTCCCTATGATTGGAATTTCACTTGATATCCTCTTGCCTAATTCTCAGACCTGAGTTGTACTTTGTCTTATTTTAGGTGTTGTCAATATTTCTCATATACTTTCCTTACTTGGTATATTCTGCATTTAGTCTTCATTACATTCCATATGCTTTACTATTCCGGTAAAATCAGTTTGTAATTGACCATTTTCCTTGTTTAACATGGATTGTGTCCGTTTGAACTACGACTCCCTAATTAAAGGGAGTCCGGGTCTTTAATTGATTCTGATTAAGTATTCTTCCTATAAGTGTGTTAAATTAGTACTTCTTACCTTATTTTTTCTGCATATTTCAAACTATAAATGCCTCTACTCTCTCATTAGCATAAGGAACAGACAAAGATACTTTGTTCTACTCTCTCTTGCTCACACACACACATTCTACTGTTCTTCTCGTTGTTGTTTGCTATTGCTAGTCGGCTGAGAGCCAAGACTAGCTATTATACTTGTCTCTTACTCTGTATTTGCTGTCTTCAACTA
Organism: Nicotiana undulata; assembly: GCA_005239495.1. Taxonomy (NCBI): domain Eukaryota; kingdom Viridiplantae; phylum Streptophyta; class Magnoliopsida; order Solanales; family Solanaceae; genus Nicotiana; species Nicotiana undulata. The sequence continues at coordinate 91,757 of ML291812.1, forward strand.
GTATGTTTCCAATTTATATTTAAGGTCTCCAAAACAACATGCTTCTCTTGTTACTACAATTCATCCTGTTTCTGATCTTCTTTTATTTGTGGTTGTGTTGTCCTACTTGCAACTAATTTGGTATAGTTCTTGGTACCCCTCCCTTTAGCCCCAGCATGTGTACTCCTTCTTATGTGTTTTAATGTCATCTTGTTCATGTCTTCTGTGATCCCTTTTGTGCTACAATTGCATTATATTATCTAAATACATGCTATATCCCAACTGTTTTCTTAAACCTATGTCCTACCCTCTCCCAAAGTATTCCCCTTAATCTGACTCTGTGTAAGTGCTGGCAGGAATCCTTGTGATCAATTGTGTTTGTGACTGTTCAGACTCAATCTTAGTTTGTGACACTCTAATGCTAACATGTATTCTAACCTGTCCCTATTTGTCCCTAGTTCCCATTATCCTTGTCTGAGGTTTGATCTTTGGGTATTACAGAACCTATTTTGGTTTTATGTTTGGCCTGTTGCTTATATGATTCCACTATTGTTTTCCAAAAAGCTGTTTTATCAAACAACTCTCTTGAAATGTTTCTAAGTAAGTTTCTTTCAACATTGTTTTGTCAAAAACCCTTTAAAAGCTTATCTCCTGCACTTCACCTTATTACTAGATCCCTAAGTCCCACCCCCTCAGTGTGAGCACTGCTTTGGGAACCTCTTGAGTTCCCTCTGAACTCTGACACACTGAGGATGGTATTTCTACACTGCACATGTTTAACTCCTGGTTACTAGGTCTGGGTGTGAGCATTGCCCGGGGAGCCCTTGAGGTCCTTAGGGATCTTCGACACACCAGGACTATGAAAGGATATGAAACACCAAAGGCATTGAGGTTCGGAGGATTTGGGCCTATTGAAGGCTCCCTATAGAATAACTTCTTATTTTCCACTTTGTTATGTAATTAATAACTCCTGGCTTGTAATAATTTGTAAACAACTTATGGGGCTGGATAGTGAAATGTGAGGGGATAACTATGCATGCTTAGTCACTATAAAGGGTAGAAACCATGTTTTAGGCTTTTAATTCCTTATCTGCGCAATAAAGATCATGTGTAGGTTCATATCCATGCATTAGAAATCTTGTTCCTTAGGATCCATGTATACCGTTTCAGCATGTTCATCCTCATATCATTTAAAAGATCCTGTGTTAAAATAGGTCAATAATTGGTGCTTTTGCATTGCTTTACCCGCTGCCATGTACACCTAGGGATCAATATTAGGTTTAACAAATTAATAAGCAAGTGGTTTTCTGAAAATGCGATGCAATACGAACACTTAGATATCCTTGTTTAACCGAAAATGAATTCTTTTGACTAAAGCTTAATTTCGGATAAACTTGGGTTACTGATAATCAAATTAATAAAATAAAGAATAAGTAGCAATAATTTTGAGGGCAATATGCAAAGAATAAAATAACTTATTTTCCCCAAAATCAGATGATCCTGTTTGCTACATTTTTATCCCTTTTATAGGGATGTTCTCCTAGTACAACGTTTGTATTTTTGTCATAATAGCCTACTTAATGCTTAATTATTACATTTATGGGGCGTTACAATGATGAATAGTAACTGTTATTTTAGGAGTTACATAACGTACAAGACATTGATTGTTGATCTTCGAATCGACCCATTATTGTGTCCGGATTCGTTGTGACCGTGTCTCTTCTTCTTTGATGATCTTTCTGCGGCTAATTCCTTGTATTGACCGTACCTTTTTATCCCATGTCCACGTGTGATGTTTTACTTAGTCCACCTGGTTGGATGAGCCATCCAAAATTTGTACACGTATGAGGCTATATTTTTTACCAATACAGATAGTCCCTCCACTTGTCATGTATTGAGCGTATAATACTTGTTAAGTGGATGTTCATTTATGGCGGGAATATTTTGCCGCCGCTTTACCTCGAAACCTTGTATTCTTTTATGGGCGCATGCATCGCACATCACTTCCATTTAATGTTTCTTCCACGTGTTCGATTCTGATTGGTTCTAAAATGACCCGGCGCCTTTTAGGGCTTTTTGCGGCTGCATCAGTCCCGAAGTGACACCTTTAATTATGACCTTCCATCATTACCTTTCCAAGTTTCGACGGTTGCCATTAGGTATAAATAGTCGTCTTCTTTTCTTCCTTAGCACGAAAAGCTTCCATAACTTAATCTTCTCTTTGTGAAAGAATTTCTTCCTAGATTTTATAAATATGTCTTCCTCAGGCCAACCTGAAAAGGTTATTGATGTTTAAGCTCTGGCTTCTTCTTCTGCTCCGACTAGGAGTCGAAGAGGTGGCCGATTAAGTAGCCTAGGACGTACCTCTATTATAGGTTCTTCTTCTCCTTCCTCTGCTAGGTCGTTGTTTTCTCCGAGAGGTAGATCTTCTCATTCTGTTTCTAGGAACAAGGATGACTTTCATGAACCCAAAGTTGATGAAATCATTCCTTCGGAGATAATCTTTCCAGAAGTAAATTCTCCTATTACCAAACAGGCTCATTCTTTAGATAGCATTGAGAAATACGCTACTATCATTACTATAGGTCACATTCCCATTTTTCGTAGGGAGTGTTCTTGGGATTCTAATGATCCCGTCCTTGTACCAAGCAGTACTCAAAGGATTACGTCTTTTAAGAGGGGTTTTTCTTACGTCTTCACTTACCCTTTCACATTAGGATTTCAGCCTCCTATTGATCCTGTGATCATAGAGTTTTGTCGCTTTTTTAATATTTGCTTAGGACAAGTTGGTCCTCTAGTATGGCGTGTTGTTTCCTGTCTGAGATTTCTAGCTTCAAAGGTTTCCGTTCCTTTTACATTTCATCATCTGATGCATTTATATTCCCCTGCTTTATTCAGCCAAGGGGTGTTTACTCTAGTTGCCCGGAGCAAGAGGGTTTTAGTAACCCCCGGCGATGACAAAGACAGAGGTTGGTACCTTAGGTACGTGGCTGTTCCCACTGCTATTTTAGTGGGTGAGAATAATCTTCCCTTTCCTGAGAAGTGGAATCGTGCACGTAAGTACTTTGATTCGCACCTGTTTTATTTGTAATAAAATTTATTTTGTGTTTCTAACACCGTATCTATTTTCTTCTTATTTACAACAACTATGAATGTTGTCGAGAATGTCTCCGACATTCGTGGTTGGGTAGAAAGAATATTGACTGCTGCTCCTGCCAAGGAAAGATCCTGGAAGTACTTTTCGGCAAAGTATAAGTGGATTGTTAAGACCCATGGTAAGTAGAGTTTCTCTCACTCCTTTCCTTGCTTGAGTTTTTTTTATTAACTCTTTTCCTTTTTCTGATAGGGTTTTCTACCCGTGGGGCATCTTCATCACTTCCGAGGATGTCCTTGTCTCATGCCCAGAGTATTCTGACCAGTGCTTCAAAAAGGAAAGCCCAAGATTCCCGCTCTGGAGGGGAAGATGAGGGTGAAGAAGAGGGTGCTTTAGTGCACCGGGTGAGAAGAAGGCGGGTAATTTCGGACGACGAGTCTACTCCCGCGCCTCTTTCTTCCGTGTTGGCCATCAGGCCTTCTTCTTCTCGTGATCAATCTCAGTCTCCATCTCGAGATCCCACTGAGCGTCTATTTCACGAAGGGTTTGAAATGGACCCTGATGATGTTCCTTTGGCTACCATCTACCCACACTTTGCTGCTATTTCTGCTCCCCAAGTTACTGCTGTTGTTTCTCCTTCAATTCCTATTATCTCTTCAGTTTCCCTTTCTTCCGTCTCTGTTGAAGCGCCCGCGACTCTTTTGGCTTCCGGTCCTTCTGTCTCTTCTGCTGTCCCTTCAGTCCCTGCTTCCATGCCTTCTATTATAGAAGAAGGGTCTTCCAGCAGGGGGATGAGAAGGGTCATGATTGAGGTTCCAGCTGGTGGTAGCCTCTTTAAGAAGATTAGCACCGGTGAGCCGGAAATATGGCTCAAGCCCTTAATTGGCCCTGAAGAAAGAGCCAAACGTGACAGCCATGCATCTCTTACTTGGGCTAATGAGGTGGTGCACAATTCCTTAAAGGTATATACTTTTTAAAAGATCTTTTGCACATATATTGTTTTAATTAACAGTTTAACATTTTTAATTGTTTTACTGTTTTTGCAGACGCACCTTATTGGTCTGGAGCTTATGAAGAGAATCTCCAACTATGAAAAAGAGTTGCAAGTGCTGCGTGGGCTTGATGATAATAATGCACAATATGAAAGCCTTCAAATAGAGATGGAAGCTTTGGAAGATGAGAGAGATACCTTAAATGAGCAGTTGAAGATTGTCAAAGGAGAGTTAGCAGTGGAGAAGGGTTCTTCCAGTCAGGCTAATAAAGACAAAGATGTTCTTGAATCTTCTTTTGCCGAACAACTGTCAAAAGCCACGGAAGAGGTCCGATATTTGAAGGACTTATTGGGACGAAAAGAAGAATACTCTGGAGAACTCGTGCGTAATCTCTCCCAAGCCCAAGAAGATCTTCGTGAAGCTTTGGCGAAGGTTCAGAATCTGGAGGAGTCAGTCGCACCATTGAAGGTTTCCCTCGAAGCTGCTGAAGATGAAAATGACAACTTGAAGACTGAACTTCAAGTATGGTCGAGAGACTATAATGAGCTTGAAGAGTCAACAACTGTTGAAGTGAGTTGGGCATATATGAATGCTCGCCAGGACACACTGATGGAGATGAGTCAAGTAGGCTTCGATCTTGATGCTGAGATTGCCAAATCTAAAGAAGCCATAAATAAGACTCAGCAAGGTCTTGACCTTTCTCCAGCTGATGAAGCAGTGGACAACCCTCCGGAAGAAAAAACTAGCTCTCCTCCTTCTCCTCAAGAATGAAGACTTTTTAGTCATTTCCCTTTTTATTTTATTTTATTGAATTGGTGTAATTACTCCCAGCTCCATCGGGAGTGAGTTTGAAATTTCTAAAGTCCCCAACTGGCAACTTAGGGGCATCTAAAAAGAATGTACATATTACGCGGCTAAGTACTTAGTTTGATACTTAGTTTATTTAGCCGCTTTTATATTAATGCACTGTTTTCTTTTGAGACTTTTGTGAATTTTGAGCCTTACTCTTTACTCAAGTCTATCACTTTCGCTGAGGTTCTCTTTCGTACCTCTTGGCTTATAAAAATGTGTGCTTTACTTTAAATCCTTTTATGATGGGTATAGTATAAGCTTTAACCTTTGTATATGAAAGGCTTTGTTTGTGAATTAGGGCCCTTTTAATTAATGTTTTAATGAAGAAGACGTCTCAACTTCATTGAAAATGCAATAGAGTAATAGGAATTTTTCACATGTTTTAAGAATGTTTTTGTGAGAGGTTTTTGCTTGAACTTTCACAACATTTTACATGTGTTACGTTTGTCATCTAAAACTCATGTTGCAACTGTTTTGTTTTAACAGATTTAATAATCACTTGTATTTCGTAACTGTTTTTAGTAGATAACAGTTTTTTCGAGTTAATACAAGGAAGTAACTGTTTTTCATTAGTAACAGTTTTCGTAAGTATTGGGTTTTTTCCCATGACTGTTTTATTTGCAACAGTTGTAAGTACGAGAGAAATGTATTGTAATCCGTAACTGTTTTATTTGATAACAGTTTTGAGAATATATACAAGGGTTTTGATCTTTCATCCGTAACTATTTTTATTTGAATAACAGTTTTCTATTTGAGTACAAAAATTTAGTAATTGTTTTGATTATAACAGTTTTGGCTAAGTACAATGATGATGATCTTCTGTCCCTAACTGATTTAGATGTAACCGTTTTTTGTATAAGAGATGTACATTTCTTCTTCGTAGCTATCATTTTGCCTTCTAACCTGAACATGGTTCGAGGGTTTTCAGAGTAGGCTTTCGCAATTCTTGTGCCGGAGTCTTCAGTTCTTTTGCTCGTGTCACTTGACTTGTTGGGTGAATGGTTTTTTAGGCTCGAGCATTCTGACTTCTGGTAGTCTTTGCTTCTTCTTGGCCTTCCATATTATATAGTCCCCCAAGTGTTTGAGCGTTGAAGAATGAGATCTCGAGCACTTGATTATTCCTTCCTTGTGGTCCTTTCCCTGAAAAAGGAAAACATTCCGGACTCGAAGGTATATACCTTTTTTAGATGATGACTGCTTAACCCTTTAAAATATCCATCAGAAAGTGTAACCCTAGACCGGGAATTATGTTATTTCCTCGCGTCTTTGCAGGTCTAATGTCATCATCTGGTGATGGGTTAGCTTTTTCCCTATCATCTAAAAAAGTTAGTAAAATTTTAAATATTCGAAGATAAAATTTAACATGTGGTACCTGACCGGGGGTACTTCTTTTGCTCAGAAATAATATTACTTCAGGTGAATGGCATTCCAACTTGTTGATAAAATCCTGCTGTCCATGGCTTCCAACTTGTACGCGCCTTTTCCTGCTATGCCTCGTATCTTATAAGGACCTTCCCAATTAGGATTTACTTTACCAATTCCTGTTTCCTTTGTTGATTGGAAGACCTTTTTAAGTACAAAGTCCCCAATTTTGAAATACCTGAGGTGAGCTTTGCGGTTGTAGTATCGTTCTATGATTTGTTTTTGAGCTGCCATCCGTATTAAGGACGCATCTCTTCGTGATTCGAGTAGGTCTAGATTGGTTTGGAGTTCGATATCATTCGTTTGTTCTTTAACTGTCGTTACTCTAAGACTTGGTTCGCCAATTTCCACAGGTATTAATGCTTCAGAGCCATAAACAAGTGCGAAAGGACTTTCTCCCGTAGCTGTTTTTGATCTAGTCCTGTATGTCATTTGTACCGCTAGTAATTCGTCGGGCCAATTTCCTTTGGCTTTGTCTAACCGTTTTTATATTTTTGATGATGATTTTGTTCGTGGATTCTGCTTGTCCATTAGCTACGGGATGATATGGTATTGATGTAATCCGTTTGATTTTCCAGCTGTCGAAGAATTCTGTGATTTGAGAGCCTATAAATTGTGGGCCATTGTCACACACGATCTCCTTTGGACTTCCAAACCGGCATATTATATTTCTCCATAAGAAACTCTTAACCTCCTTTTCCCGCACCTGTTTGAATGCTTCCGCTTCTACCCATTTTGTGAAATAATCAGTAAGTACAAGTATAAACCGTACCTGACCTTTAGCTGGTGGAAGAGGTCCTACTATGTCCATTCCCCATTTCATGAAGGGCCATGGTGACATAATAGAATGTAACAGTTCGGTTGGCTGATGCGTTTTATTAGCGAACCGCTGACATTTATCACATTTTGATATGAAATTTTCCGCGTCTTCTTCCATTTTCGGCTAGTAATATCCTGCTCTGATTAAGGTTTTTACCAAAGATCTAGCACCTGCATGATTTCCACAGTGGCCCTCATGGATTTCTTTTATCACGTACTCCGTCTTGTTGGGTCCGAGGCACTTAGCTAGGGGTTCTCCAAACATTTTGCGATAGGTGCTGTAAACTAAACAATATCTTGCTGCTTTGCGGCGGAGCGCTTGAGCTGCCTTTTTGTCTTTAGGTACTATACCGTTATGCAAAAAGTTAAGAATTTCGTTTCTCCAATCCCAAGTTAGATTACTAAAAGATACCTCATTTTTGCTGTGATCGACTGTTGAATTGAAGAGGTGTACGGCGATAATGTTGTCTTTATTGGTTACGTCCGTAACTGCAGCGAGGTTGGCTAATGCATCTGCTTCAGCATTTTCTTCTCTAGGTATCTGTGTGATTTCCCACATTTTGAACTGTCTCATAAGTTCTCGTGCCTTCTCTATGTACTGTTGCATTCGAGTTTCTCGAGCGATGTAATTCCCCTGTATTTGATTTACCACCAATTGGGAATCACTATTGATTTTGATTTGTTCAATTGACAATTCTCGTGCCAATTCTAAACCTGCAATAACAGCCTCGTACTCTGCTTCATTGTTAGTTATTGGATAGCATTTGATTGCTTGTCGTATCTTTTCACCCGTGGGTGATATTAGGACAATACCTAATCCTGCTCCTTTTATATTAGATGAACCATCTGTAAATAGGGTCCACTGACCTAGGTTTATACCATTGAAAATTTCCAATTCCTTTTCTACTTCGGAAGTAATGTTACTGCTAAAGTCAGCTATAAAGTTGGCCAGTATTTGTGACATAATTGCAGTTACTTGGTTGATATGTTATATCATGTTTACTTAATTCTATGGCCCATTTGGCTAATCTTCCTGACAGTTCTTGTTTATGCAAAGTTACGACAGTAATTTGATGACATTGAAAATAAGCACGCAATTTTCTTGATGCCATTATTAATGCTAAAGCTAATTTTTCTAGATGTGAATATCTAGTCTCTGCATCTAATAAAGTTTTTCTTACGTAATAAATTGAAGATTGTTTACCTCTTTCTTCTCTTACCAGTGCTGCACTTACGGCAATTTCTGAGACAGCCAGGTAGATGTATAATCTTTCTCCTTCTTTTGGCTTTGACAACAATGGTGGTTTTGATAAGTAGACCTTCAAGTCCTTTAAAGCCTGTTGACATTCTTCAGTCCATTCGAACTGATTTTGCTTTTTAAGAATTGTAAAGAATTTAAACCTTTTTTTGGATGATTTAGAAATAAATCTCCCTAGAGCTGCTATTCTTCCTGTCAATCTCTGGACTTCTTTTTTATTTCTCAAGATTTCATGTATTTCTTCTATAGCTTTTATTTGTGCTGGATTTACCTCTATTCCTCTGTTAGACACAATGAATCCCAAAAACTTACCAGATTGTACTCCGAAGGCACATTTTTCTGGGTTGAGTTTCATATTGTACCTGCGTAAAATATCAAAAGTGATAGAGAGATGTTGTAGATGATCTACTGCTTGTATTGATTTTACAAGCATATCATCGATGTAAACCTCCATTGTTTTACCCAGATGTTCTTGGAACATTTTTGTCACTAATCTTTGATAAGTGGCGCCTGCATTTTTTAATCCAAAGGGCATAACATTATAACAGTAAGTCCCCCGGTTAGTAATGAAAGAAGTCTTTTCTTCATCCAAGGGGTCCATTTTGATTTGGTTATAACCAGAATATGCATCTAAAAAGCTTTACAATTCATGACCCGCGGTTGCATCGATCATTTGATCTATATGTGGTAAGGGAAATGAATCTTTAGGACATGCTTTATATAAATCAGTGTAATCAACACATACCCGCCATTTGCCGTTCTTTTTGGGTACCACTACGGTGTTAGCTAAGCAGTCAGGGTACTTTACCTCTCGTATCGACCCTATTTTAAAAGTTTTTAAATTTCTTCATCGATCCCTTGATTCTTGAAAGATCCTTGCTTTCGTTTCTTTTGTTTAACAGGTACGAACGATGGATCTTCATTTAACTTGTGAGTCATAACCTCTGGCGGGATACCTATCATATCCGAATGGAACCACGCAAAACAATCTTCATTAGTCTTTAAATAATTGACAAACGTACCTTTTTGTTCTGGAGTTAGTCTTTCTAACAATTTCACGCCAATGTAAAGTTTTCTTTCGGGCTTTTGTTCTGAGATGGGAACAGCCTCGAGTTCTTCAGCAGTTGTTTTGATACATTCTTCTTCTTCTGATTCATGAATGAAATCTGGTCTGGAGTCTATGTCCGTATGTTCTGGTTCATTCTTGATGTTTACAGGATTTGTTTTGTCATTATCTTCTTCCGTACCTATTAGAATATCTATTTCTTTGGTACGTAGTTGATCAGAAGTTTGTTCCACACCTGTTGGTTGATGAGCCTTTGTTTTACAATTCGTTGTTTCTTCCGCATCTCTTTTACTATTAAGAGTTATTGAATTAATATTTCTCGAGGTTTGCTGATCACCCCTGATCTGCCTTATTACCCATTTGGAAGGGAATTTTATTACTTGATGTAAAGTAGATGGAACTGCTTTCATATCATGAATCCATGGTCTTCCCAGGATGACGTTGTAAGCAATTTCCGTATTAATGACTTGGAATTTTGCATTTTTGATGACTCCTTTAGCGTAAGTGTTGAGTTCAATCTCACCTTTAGTTATCACTGTTGAATTGTCGAACCCAGATATGGCTCAAACCTTTGGAATCATTGTGTTTTCTACTAGCATTTCTTCTATGACTTTCATCAAAATAATATTGACTGAACTGCCTGGATCAATAGACACCCTTTTAACGTTAGTGTCATGAATGAGTAAGGATATTACCAGCGCGTCATTATGTGGAAGTATTAACCCACCAAAGTCTGCGTCGTCAAAATATATTTGTTCTTCCCTCATTTCTTTCGAACCCGCTTTCCGTGGGTGTTCGTGAGTTTTGAAGTTAGCTGGTAGATTATCCCGTTTACTTCTTCTCCTCCATGTATGACATTAACAGTTCGTTTTGGGGAAGGTGGTTTCGGTGGCTCCTGCCTGTTCTTCATATATGCCTTTATACCTTTATCATTAAACAAGTCTGTTAAATAACCCTGTTTTAATAGATGTTCTACTTCACCTTGTAAATATCTACAGTCTGCCGTTCTATGGCCGTGATCATTATGGAATTCACACCATTNAACCTGGGACGTAGGTCACGTCTCGAGGGTCCTAAGTAAGGATCATACCTGTTTTTACCTGACTTTTTCTCTGATTCTAGATGCCTCGTTCTGTGATATTCTTCATCTTTTGATCGTGGTAGTATATCCTCTTCAATTCTTAATTTAGTACTGTACCTGTTGTATACGTCATTCCATGTCGTGGCTAGGAATTCTCTTAGACTTTCTTTGAGTCGTCTCGTGGCTTCTGAACTTTTCTCGTTCAAGTTGCTTGTGAATGCCATAGCTGCCCAGTTGTCAGGCACCCTTGGTAATTGCATTATTTCCCGTTGAAACCTGTCTACAAACTCACGGAGCAATTCCTTGTCTCTTTGCTTTATCTTAAATATATCTTCCATTCGTTTTTCAACTTTTTGTGCACCAGAATGTCCTTTTATAAATGAATCTGCAAGTTCAGCAAAAGAATTTATAGAGTTTTCAGGGAGAAGAGAATACCAGGTTAAGGCTCCTTTCGTGAGTGTTTCTCCGAATTTTTTGACAAGGACTGATTCTATTTCCTCTTTTGTTAAATCATTGCCTTTTACTCCAGTAGTGAAAGCAGTCACGTGATCACGTGGGTCAGTTGTTCCATCGTATTTGGGGACATCAGGCATTCTAAACTTCTTGGGTATAAATAGTGGGGTTGCACTTGGCTTCCAAGGTTGTTGAGAGTATCTATCAACGTCAATTCCTTTGATAATATGTGGAACACCAGGGATTTGCTCGATGCGATCGTTTTGTTCTTTTATCTGCTTCTGCATGGTTAACAATAAATTTTGTAATTCTGAATTACTAGTCGTACCTGGTCGTGTTTCAGGGAGTGTATTGAGAGTTTCATTCCTAGTTGAATTTGTTAACCCCACTTGCAAATATTCTACTGGAATTCTATTATTCAGAGGCAGTGTTGGTGGCACTAGAGGTACTTGTGGTAATCCTCTTGCAAATTCTCGCAGAGCTTGTCCCACGTATTCAGCAATCATTTGCCTTATTTGATCTGATTCCTCCGGCTGTTCATTATTGTTACAATTGTCAGCTCTTTCAGGAGATGGTTCTCTCGAAGTTCATGGAGTTCCTCGAGGAGGAGTTGAAGCTGGGGTTTCACTCCTTTGCTGGTTGTTATCGTCTGTATTGCTGACGTTGTTGTTGTTGAAATTCGACATGATTTTAAGGATATCGATTGGTAGCGAAAA
>ML291814.1:0-72841 GCA_005239495.1 Nicotiana undulata
CCTACGGCTACCTAACATACAGTATAAATGCCACGTACGGACTCTCGTCACGTGGTGCGTACGTAGCCCCCCTCAACAAGAACAATTAGCAACAAAGAGCCTAGGGGACATTTCCCCCTGACAAAGTTTGGAAAGGAGACTCACCTGGACAACTGCTCCTCCGGCCAACGGACCAATCAACAAGACGCACGAATCCTCCGAATCACCCTCGTTGGCTCGCAACAGGCCAAAAACACATATTTATATCAATTTAGGAATAATTGAGGAGGATTTATCAAGGATTTTCCCTAAAAACACATTCTTGACATATTTGGCAAATTCAACTTCGAGCCTTGGCGTCCGGAAAATTATAATTCTTGAAGAAATATTTTATACGTCGCCTAAGGATCAAGATTAACTCAATTAATCATCCTACAATGGCCCTAAAATCAGAATTCCCATTTTCCTCAAAACCCTCTATTCTCCCCAACAATTTCTTATGAATTTCTATGAATTTGGAAGTGGAAATTCCCAAAGAATTGAAGGATTTGACATGCGGAGGCCAAAGAATTACTTACCTGAGTAATTAGGCCGAAATCACTGCTCTGGAGCTCTTATGGTGTGCAACAATGGAGGAACATTTTGTGTTTTGGGAAGAAATTCACGAAATGGGCTTTTTATAGGACTGGTCAGCAGTTTCCGCACCTGCGACCTTTGGATCGCAAGTGCGGTATCGCACATGCGGGAAATGGGTCGCTCCTGCGGAAAAAGGCCTGGGCACTGGGGGGAATTCTCGCTCTTGCAGACTTTGGATCGCAGGTGCGGACTCGCACTTGCGGGAAATTGGCCGCGCCTGCGATGGCCTGGGCCTTGGGGAATGCTCGCGCCTGCGGAGTCTAGTCGCTCCTGCGGAGCCGCTCTTGCGTAGCCGCTCTTGCGGAAGAAAGGCCGCTCCTGTGGAAAGAGCCGCGCATGCGATTGATTTTCCGCTGGTGCGAGCCTCGCGCCTGCGGCTCATGAACCGCAGGTGCGGTCACACTAGAAAATTCCCACCAGCTATGCAAATTGCTGGTTTTTGACCCACCCGAGCCCTCGACAAATTATACCAACCAGTCCCAAATCACATGACGGACTTGATCGAGTTCCCAGAACACTAAAAACATCATCCAAACTATAAATCACTCTTCAAAACCCATTAGTTTCAAACTTAGGATTTCAAGAAAATTCAAATGGCTCACCGATACGCCGAACGGGTCTATACTGCTCGGAATGACCCCAAATTTTGCAGACAAGTCATAAATGACTATACGTAACTATTGCTAGTTCCGGAATTCCATTTGGACCATGATATCATGAGGTCCAATTCCAAGCTGAATTCCAAATCTTATGAAATCCTGAATTCCAATTCAGGTGCCGAAATACTCCCGGGTCATCAGAAACTCGAGGCGAACACACTCCCAAGTCCAAAATCATCATCCGGAGCTGCTGGAGCTTTCAGAACTCGATTCTGAGGTCGTTTGCTAAAAATGCTGCTCGGAACCAAAATTAGCCAAATAGGCTAGCCTTCAGGAACCAAGTGTTCCTGAACTGGCCAAATCACTTCTGAATCTCGAACTACCTGCCCACACAAGTCATAAGGCACGAGTAGCCGCTATGGAAAGAGTCATTCACGGGAACGGAGTCCCAACACACAAAACGACCGGCTGGGTCGTTACAAGTTCCATATATGCAAATATGACATTTGCAAATTGTGATGACCCAAAAGGTCATCCTGTATAAATTTAACTAAAATTATAATCCGAGGCCCCGAGGTCCTCCGTTAATCTCACCTTGATGTGCGTGCGCAGCCCGGGCGCGTAGCCGGGAAGCCTTTATGTGGAAATTTGATAAAAAGTTGAATTTATAATAATTAATTGAATAAAGTTGACTTTGGTCAACATTATTAGTAAACGGAGACGGACCCGCTATTTGACGGTCCCGGAGCCCGGAGGGTCTGTAGGAAAATATGAGACTTGAGCATATGCCCGGAATCGAATTCCGAGGTCCCAAGTCCGAGAAATGAATTTTTAAAGAAAATTATTTTCTTAAAATAATAAAGGCTTCTGAAAATGAACTTTGATGTGAAAACTGCGTTACCAGGCCCGTATTATGTTCCGGAGCCCGGAACAGGTTTAATATGGTTATTATGAGTTGTCTGTAAAATTTGGTAAGAAACGAACTTAGTTTGACGTGTTTCGGATCAAAAATGGAAAATTTAGAAGTTTATGAAGCTTGAGAAAATTCTATAGATTTTGGTGGTTAATTCATAGTTTTTGATGTTATTTTGGTGGTCTAATTACTCGAACAAGTCCGTAGGATGCTTATGAGGGTGTGTGTGTATTTGGTTTTGAGCCCCGAGGGCTCGGGGGTGTTTCGGGTAGGTGTTCGGAGTATTTGGACTCAAGGAAACACTGCTGGTGCACCAGTTCTGGTGTGCCCGCACATGCGAGCCTAGGGTCGCAGATGCGAGACCGCAGGCGCGACGTTTTGTCCGCAGGTGCGGTCCCTCTCACAAATGTGGACTATCTTCCACAAGAGCGGTCCCGCTGGAGCGGGTAAGATTCCGCAGGTGTGGCCGCCGGTGGGTCTGGCCATTTTCTGCAGGTGCGATCCCTTTTCCCCACCTGCGAGATCACAGGTGCGACCAAAGCACCGCAGGTGCGAGAGTCGAGCAGTGAAGTTCTTTTAAAAACAATTTCAGACGTTCTTCTTCAAACGTTTTCTCTAAAAATAGAAAGCTTAGGGCGATTTTTCAAGAGATTTTCTTCCCAAAACGTAGGTAAGTGTTCACTAATTGATTTCCTTCAACTTTTTAACGTTTTTCATCAATTATCATCAAGAATCCTAGGGTTTTCAAAGGTAGAAATTGGGGGTTTTGGGTAGAGTTAGGGCTTTTAGAATTTTTAGGAATTCAACCTCGTTTTGGGGTCGGATTTCAAAACAAATTGTATATTCGGGCTCGTGGGGGAATGGGTGATCAGGTTTTGGTCCGAACCTCGTGTTTGTACTAAGCGGGACCAGGGTCGAGTTTTGGTATTTTTGGAAGAATGATGGGAAATGTATAATTAGGCTTTGTAATTGAATTATTGAGTCATTATTGAGTCGATTATGTCTAGATACTATCGTTTCGGAGTTGGATTCGAGAGGAAAGGCGGTGATTGAGGCTTGACTTGCATTTTTGGAGTCGAGGTAAGTGTTTTGCCTAACCTTAGCTTTAGGGAATAGGTATAGAGTCTAAATTGCTACGTGTATTTCATGTCCAACGTATAGGTAAGGTGACGAGTACCTATGTGTTGTGGTCAAGCATGTCCGTGAGTCAAATGTGATGATTTATACCGTGTTCTTGATATTCTCTGTGTTATGAGTAATTGGTTATTTAGAAGTGATACGTTGAGGTTGTTTCATGACTTGGGAAGTTATTGATTAATTATTCAGTTGAGGATTATTATTGTTGAAATTATACCTCTGAGTGAGATTGGTTATAGCTGAGTCCCTCGTCGGGACGATAGAATTTTGCTGGCTATTTCTGTACATTTAGAACTTCTTATTGTTGAACCTTCATATTGAATTGTTGCTTCTTTGTACATTATGCACGATGGGAAATTCCGTGCCGAGTGACTGTGAGCTTATGCACGAGGGGACATTCCGTGCTGAGTGATTATTATTATTTATGCACGAGGGGACATTTTGTCTGAGTGATTATTATTATTTATGCACGAGGAGACATTCTGTGCTGAGTGATTATTATTATTTATGCACGAGGGGACATTCTGTGCCAAGTGACTGTGAGGTGATGTACGAGGGGACATTCCGTGCCGAGTGATGGTGAGGCTATGAACGAGGGGACATGTCGTGCCTTTTGCTTCTTATTTACTTGTTTCGAGATGTTAATTCCTGTTTTACTCCTACATTTCAGTTATTACTTAATTCTATTGTGTTAGTAATTGTTGCCATTTCCCCCCAACATGTTCTACCCCGTAACTGTATTTCCTGTTATATTATTGAACTGCACAGGTATTAATTGCGGTCGTGTCCTAGCCTCGTCACTACTTCGCCGAGGTTAGGCTCGGCACTTACTCAGTACATGGGGTCAGTTGTACTGATGCTACACCTGCACTTCTTTATGTTGTGCAGATTACGCAGCCAGACCCAGTGGGACACTGTTAGAGGGAGTATCCTTCAGTCCATGCAGGCGACATCGAGGTAGACCCGCAGATGTTCGTGGGACCTGACGTCACCTTCTATCCCTTCTTGCTGTCATTTTTTGTATTTCCAGATAGATGTACCACTTTATTTCAAACAGTTGTTTTTGGCCAAATCTTAGTCTGGTTCGTGAGGTTGTGACTCCATTTCTGGGTTTTGTACTTAATGAGATTTCTACGAGATTGGCTATTTTAGTTTAGAATCTATTAACCTCCGTATTTTTTTTATCATGATTATTTAGTTAGCGTTTATTGTTTTTAATTGTTATTATGTCAATTCATTTAAAACGTTGGCTTGTCTAGCGGTTTCAACGTTAGATGCCATCACGGCCTTAAGGTGCGATTTCGGGTCGTGACACAAATATAGATTCCACACATGCATATATGACTCTTTTGCTTCCATTCATGACTTCATGGCTTAGACTGGAAAATGTAGGTTCCATGCATGCGAATGTAACATTTGCAAATATAGATTCCACACATGCATATATGACTCTTTTGCTTCCATTCATGACTTCATGGCTTAGACTGGAAAATGTAGGTTCCATGCATGCGAATGTAACATTTGCAAATATAGATTCCACACATGCATATATGACTCTTTTGCTTCCATTCACGGCTTCATGGATTAGACTTGCAAATGTAGGTTCCATGTGTGCGAATTTCTGAGGGATCGGTACGGAGACGTCTGTACTTATCCCCTAGAGGCTGCAAAGTTAGGAATGACTTCATATCTTTTCTTCTTTGTCGTGCGACTTGAATTCAAAATGCTAATTGAATTTTTATTCTATTCTCTCGCAGATGGCGAGGACGCGTGCTTCCCCAGGTTCCGATCGGCAGCCCGATACTCTTGTCGCAGCTTCTATGATGGTCCGAGGCCGAGGCCGTGCTAGAGGCCGAGGCTGGGGCAGAGCTCAGCCCCGAGCAGCAGCCCCAGTGGAGGATCCTCAGGTTGAGTTCACCGAGGAGATCCCCCCTCAGACAATCCCTGTTGGACCAGCTCAGGTCCCAGAGGGGTTCATTGCTACCCTGATGCTTCAAGACGCTCTAATACGCTTAGTGGGACTCATGGAGAGTGTGGCTCAGGCCGGTCTTCTTCCTACTGCACCAGCCGTCTCTCAGGGTGGGTAGGGACCTAAACTCCTGCTACTCGTACACCAGAGCAGTTAGATCCTTAGTTTCAAACTTCGGCACCTCAGACAACCAGAGTAGCTCAGCCGGGTATTGTGTCACCGACAGTTGTGGGAGCAGCTATGTCAGCAGATGCTCTATTGAGATTGGATAGATTCACCAAGTTATTCCCTACTACTTTCACTAGTGCACCATCAGAGGATCCCCAGGATTATTTGGACAGCTGTTATGAGGTTCTTTGAAACATGGGCATAGTGGAGTCCAATGGAGTTGACTTTGCTACATTTCATCTTTCTGGCACCGCCAAGACTTGGTGGATAGATTTCTGCTTGACCAGACCAGCTGGGTCTGCACCTCTGACTTGGGCTCAGTTCTCCGAGTTGTTCTTGGGGAAGTTTCTTATAGTTACTCAGAGAGAGGATCTTCGGAGGCAGTTTGAGCGTCTCCAGCAGGGCTCCATGTCCGTCACTCAGTACGAGACTAGGTTCATTACTCTAGCCAGGCATGCTATTATGATACTCCCCACGAATAGAGAGAGAGTGAGGAGGTTTATCGAGGGTTTGGCCCAACCTATCAGACTTCAGATGGCCAGGAAGACGGGTACTGATATCTCCTTTCAGGATGCAGCCGATGTGACCAGGCGCATTGAGATGGTATTATCGCAGGGTAGTGGTCAGGGGTCTGACAAGAGACCTCGTCATTTCGGCCGATTCAGTGGTACCTCTTCTCGAGGCAGAGATTCCTTTGGCAGAGGTCATCCCCCTAGGCCTTTTCAGTCAGCACTCCAGGTATCCCGCAGTGCACCATCAGCTCCCATCAGTGCACCGCCAATTCAGAGCTTTCAGGGTGGTCATTCTGGTCGTCAAGGACAGTTCCAGGGTCAGTATCCTCAGCAGCTGAGGTCTTGCATCACTTTTGGTGGTATGGGGCATATTTCCAGGTTTTCCCCCCGAGGTTTTGGTGATTCCCATTATTAGGGTTCCCATGCCATGGTTCCCGCATCAGGTGCACCCTCACCCCCTCAACCAGCTAGGGGTGGTCGTGGTGCCAGAGGAGGAGGTCAGACTCATAGAGGTGGAGGACATGCCAGGAGAGGTAGAGGTCAGGCCACAGTAG
Organism: Nicotiana undulata; assembly: GCA_005239495.1. Classification (NCBI taxonomy): domain Eukaryota; kingdom Viridiplantae; phylum Streptophyta; class Magnoliopsida; order Solanales; family Solanaceae; genus Nicotiana; species Nicotiana undulata. Next base: position 6,468 of record ML291814.1, read on the forward strand.
GTCGACCTAGAGATGTTCAGGTTGGAGGGGCTCCGCCCCGATGCTATGCTATTCCGGCAAGGCCTGAGGCTGAGGCCTCTGACGCAGTTATCACAGGTACGGTTTCAGTTTGCAGCTGATATGCTTCAGTGTTATTCAATCGGGGTTCTACTTTCTCTTATGTGTCTTCATACTTTGCCCCTTATTTGAGCATGCCCCGTGATTCCCTGAGTGCTCTTGTATATGTGTCTACCCCGGTGGGTGATTCTATAGTGGTAGATCTATTCTACTATGCTTGCATAGTAGTTATTGGTGGGATGGAGACTCATGTTGATCTTTTGCTTCTGGATATGGTTGACTTTGATGTTATATTGGGGATGGATTGGCTATCTCCCTATCATGCTATTCTGGACTGTCATGCCAAGACAGTGATCTTAGACTTACCAGGAGTACCTTGCTTGGAGTGGAGAGGGACTCCTAGCCATTCTTCTGGTAGAGTTATTTCTTATATGAAGCTCGGTGTATGGTCGAGAAGGGTTGTTTGGCCTATTTGGCCTATGTTCGTGATTCTAGTGCTGAGGTTCCTTCTATGGAGTCTGTGCCCATGGTTAGTGAGTTTCCAGAGGTATTCCCCGCTGACCTGTCGGGTATGCCACCCGACAGGGATATTGACTTTTGTATTGAGGTGGCTCAGGGCACTCAGCCCATTTCTATTCTGCCATATCGTATAGCCCCGCCAGAGTTGAAGGAATTAAAGGAGCAGTTGCAGGATTTGTTAGATAAAGGCTTCATTAGGCCTAGTGTTTCTCCTTGGGGTGCTCCAGTGTTGTTTGTTAAGAAGAAAAATGGTTCAATGAGGATGTGTATTGACTACCGGCAGCTAAATAAGGTTACTATTAAGAATAAGTATCCTTTGCCGAGGATTGATGATCTATTTGACCAGCTTCAGAGTGCTACAGTGTTTTCCAAGATAGACTTGAGATCAGGTTACCATCAGTTGAGGATTAGGACGTCTGATGTCCCTAAGACTGCTTTTCACACTCGTTATGGGCATTATGAGTTCTTGGTGATGTCATTTGGGTTGACAAATGCCCCCGCTGCTTTCATGGAGTTGATGAACCATGTGGTCAGGCCTTATTTGGACTCATTTGTAATTATGTTTATTGATGATATCTTGATTTACTCCCGCAGCCGAGAGGAACATGAGCAGCACCTTCGAGTCGTCCTCCAGACTCTGAGGGATAGGCAGTTGTATGCCAATTTTTTTAAGTGTGAGTTCTGGGTGAGTTCAGTGACATTTCTGGGCCATGTTGTGTCGGCAGAGGGTATTCAGGTGGATCCCAAGAAGATTTCAGCAGTCAGAGATTTGCATAGACCTACTTCAGCTATAGAGATTCGGAGCTTCTTGGGCTGAACAAGTTATTATCGCCGATTTATGGAGGGTTTTTCATCTGTAGCAACCCCGATGACCAGGTTGACCCAAAAGGGTGCCCAGTTCAGGTGGTCAGATGAGTGTGAGGCGAGCTTTCAGAAGCTCAAGACAACCTTGACCACAACACCGATGTTAGTTTTGCCCACAGGTTCAGGACCCTGTACCGTGTATTGTGATGCTTCACGGGTTGGACTTGGTGCAATGTTGATGCAGGATCTCAAGGTCATAGTCTACGCTTCTCGTCAGTTAAAGGTTCATGAGAAGAATTATCCAGTTCATGATTTGGAGTTAGCAGCGATTGTTCATGCCTTGAAGATTTGGAGGCATTACTTGTATGGTGTGACATGTGAGGTGTTCACGGATCACAAGAGTTTACAGTATCTGTTCAAGCAAAAGGAGTTGAACATGAGGCAGAGGAGGTGTTAGAGTTGTTGAAGGACTATGATATTACCATTCTTTATCATCCGGGGAAGGACAATGTGGTTGTCAATTCTTTGAGCCGGAAGTCAGCCAGTATGGGTAGTCTTGCTTATTTATCAATCGGAGAGCGACCTCTTGCGTTGGATGTTCAGGCTTTGGCCAACCGATTTGTGAGATTGGAGGTCTTTGAGACTGGTGGTGTTTTCGCCCATACTGTGGCTTGTTCTTTATTGTATGACCGTATTCGGTCCAGGCAGTATGATGATCGTCATTTATGTGCTCTTAGAGATACAGTCTGGCACGGAGGTGCCAAGTAGGTTACGATTGATGATGAGGGAGTTTTGAGGATGCAAGGGCGTATTTGTGTACCTGATGTTGATGGCATTCGTGATTTGATATTGTAGAAGGCCCATAGTTCCCGGTATATCATTCATACGGGCGTCGCAAAGATGTATCAGGATTTGCGGCAGCATTATTGGTGGCGGAGGATGAAGAAGGATATTGTAGCTTATGTAGCTCGGTGCCGAACTGTCAGCAGGTTAAGTACGAGCACCAGAGACCCGGTGGTTTGATGCAGCAGATTCAGCTTCCCAAGTGGAAGTGGGAGCGTATCGCCATGGATTTTGTAGTGAGACTCCCACGGACTCAGAGGATGTTTGATGCAATGTGGGTTATTGTGGATAGGCTGACCAAGTCGGCACACTTCATTCCGGTATCATTTTCGTATTCAGTAGAGAAGTTGGCATATATATGAAGGAGATTGTTAGATTTCATGGGGTACCCATATCCATTATATCAGACCGAGGTACTCAGTTTACCTCCCATTTTTGGAGGGTATTTCAGCGAGATTTGAGCACACAGATTGAGTTGAGCACATCATTTCATCCTCAGATGGACGGGCAGTCCGAGCGTACTATTCAAATTTTGGAGGATATGTTGCGGGCTAGTGTCATTGACTTTGGTGGTTCATGGGACCAATTCTTGCCTTTAACTGAGTTTGCCTACAACAACAGCTATCAGTCGAGCATTCAGATGGCTCTGTATGAGCCATTGTATGGTAGGCGATGTCGGTCCCCATTTGATGGTTTGAGCCAGGAGAGGCTAGATTATTGGGTTCTGAGTTAGTCCAGGATGCCTTCGACAAGGTGAAGATCATTCAGGATAGACTTCGTACAACTCAGTCCAGGCAGAAGAGTTATGCGTATCGTGGAGTTCGAGATTTGACATTTATGATAGGAGACCCGGTATTTCTTCGGGTTTCGCCCATGAAGGGCGTGATGAGGTTCGGAAAGAAGGGAAAGTTGAGCCCTAGGTACATTGGTCCATTTGAGATTTTGGATAAGGTGGGAGAGGTGGCCTACAGACATGCCTTGCCACTGAGTTTATCAGTCGTGCACCTGGTGTTTCATGTGTCTATGCTCCAGAGGTATATTGCGGATCCATCTCATGTACTTGACTTCAGCGGTGTCCAATTGGACAAGGATTTGACTTATGAGGAGGAGCAGGTAGCCATATTGGCTCGACAGGTTTGTCAGTTAAGATCGAAGAGTTATCCTTCAGTTCGTGTTCAATGGAGAGGTCAGCCTGTTGAGGCAGCTACCTAGGAGTCCGAGTCCGATATACGGAGCCGATATCCCCATCTTTTCCCCGATTCAGGTACCTTTCTATGTCCGTTCGAGGACGAACGTTTGTTTTAGAGGTGGAGATTGTGATTACCCAAAAGGTCATCCTGTGTAAATTTAACTAAAATTGGGTTCCTAGGCTCCGAGGGCCTCCGTTAATCTCACCTCGATGTGCGTGCGCAGCCCAGGCGCGTAGCCAGGAAGCCTTTATGTGGAAATTTGATAAAAAGTTGAATTTATGATAATTAATTGAATAAAGTTGACTTTGGTCAACATTTTTGGTAAACGGACCTGGACCCGCGATTTGATGGCCCCAGAGGGTTAGTAGGAAAATATGGGACTTGGGCGTATGCCCAAAATCGAATTCCGAGGTCCCAAGTCCGAGAAATGAATTTTTAAAGAAAATTATTTTCTGAAAATAATAAAGGCTTTTGAAAATGAACTTTGATGTGAAAACTGCGTTACCGGGCCCGTATTATGGTTCCGGAGCCCGGAACAGGTTTAATATGGTTATTATGAGTTGTCTGTAAAATTTGGTAAGAAACGGACTTGGTTTGACGTGTTTCGGATCAAAAATGGGAAATTTAGAAGTTTATGAAGTTTGAGAAAATTCTATAGATTTTGGAGGTTAATTCATAGTTTTTGATGTTATTTTGGTGGTCTAATTACTCGAACAAGTCTGTAGGATGCTTATGAGGGTGTGTGTGTATTTGGATTTGAGACCCGAGGGCTCGGGTGTGTTTCGGGTAGGTGTTCGGAGTGTTTGGACTCAAGAAAACACTATTGGTGCACCAGTTCTGGTGTGCCCGCACCTGCGAGCCTAGGGTCGCAGGTGCGAGACCGCAGGCGCGACGTTTTGTCCGCAGGTGCCGTCCCTCTCGTGGATGAGGACTATCTTCCGCAGGAGCGGGTAAGATTCCGTAGGTGCGGCCCCCGGTGGGCCTAGCCATTTTCCGCAGGTGCGATCCCTTTTCCGCACCTGCGAGATCGCAGGTGCGAGAGTCGAGCAGTGAAGTTCTTTTAAAAACAATTTCAGACGTTCTTCTTCAAACTTTTTCTAAAAAAATAGAAGGCTTAGGGCGATTTTTCAAGAGATTTTCTTCCCAAATCGTAGGTAAGTGTTCACTAATTGATTTCCTTTAACTTTTTAAGGTTTTTCATCAACTATCATCAAGAATCCTAGGGTTTTCAAAGATAGAAATTGGGGGTTTTGGGTAGAGTTAGGGCTTTTAGAATTTTTAGGAATTCAACCTCGTTTTGGGGTCGGATTTCAAAACAAATTGTATATTCGGGCTCGTGGGGGAATGGGTGATCTGGTTTTGGTCCGAACCTCGTGTTTGGACCAAGCGGGCCCGGGGTCGAGTTTTGGTATTTTTGGAAGAATGATGGGAAATGTATAATTAAGCTTTGGAATTGAATTATTGAGTCATTATTGACATTATTGAGTCGATTATGTCTAGATACTATCGTTTCGGAGTTGGATTCGAGAGGAAAGGCGGTGATTGAGGCTTGACTTGCATTTTTGGAGCTGAGGTAAGTGTTTTGCCTAACCTTAACTTGAGGGAATAGGTATAGAGTCTAAATTGCTACGTGTATTCCATGTCCAACGTATAGGTAAGGTGACAAGTACCCATGTGTTGAGATCAAGCATGCCCGTGGGTCAAATGTGATGATTTATACCGTGTTCTTGATATTCTCTGTCTTATGAGTAATTGGTTATTTAGAAGTGATACGTTGAGGTTGTTTCATGACTTGGGAAGTTATTGATTAATTTTGCAGTTGAGGATTATTATTGTTGAAATTATACCTCTGAGTGAGATTGGTTATAGCTGAGTCCCTTGTCGGGATGATATAATTTTGCTGGTTATTTCTGTACATTTAGAACTTCTTATTGTTGAACCTTCATATTGAATTGTTGCTTCTGTGTACATTATGCACGAGGGGACATTCCGTGCCGAGTGATTGTGAGCTTATGCACGAGAGGACATTCTGTGCTGAGTGATTATTATTATTTATGCACGAGGGGACATTCCGTGCTGAATGATTATTATTATTTATGCACGAAGGGACATTCCGTACTGAGTGATTATTATTATTTATGCATGAGGGGACATTCCGTACCGAGTGACTGTGAGGTGATGCACGAGGGGACATTCTGTGCCGAGTGATGGTGAGGCTATGCACGAGGGGACATGCCGTGCCTTTTGCTGCTTATTTACTTGTTTCGAGATGTTAATTCCTGTTTGACTCCTACATTTCAGTTATTACTTAATTCTACTGTGTTAGTAATTGTTGCCCCTTTTTCCCCAACATGTTCTACCCTATAACTGTATTTCCTGTTATATTATTGAACTGCACATGTATTAATTGCGGTCGTGTCCTAGCCTCGTCACTACTTCGCCGAGGTTAGGCTCGACACTTACTCAGTACATGGGATCGGTTGTACTGATGCTACACCTGCACTTCTTTATGTTGTGCAGATTACGCAGTCGGACCCGGTGGACACCGTTAGAGGGAGTATCCTTCAGTCCACGCAAGCGACATCGAGGTAGACCCGCAAACATTCGTGGGCCCTGACGTCACCTTCTACGAGATTGGCTATTTTAGTTTAGAATCTATTAACCTCTGTATTTTTTTATCATGATTATTTAGTTAGCGTTTATTGTTTTTAATTGTTATTATGTCAATTCATTTAAAACGTTGGCTTGTCTAGCGGGTTCAACGTTAGACGCCATCACGGCCTGAAGGTGGGATTTTGGGACATTTGCAAATATAGATTCCACACATGCATATATGACTCTTTTGCTTCCATACATTACTTCATGGCTTAGACTTGAAAATGTAGGTTCCATGCATGCGAATGTGACATTTGCAAATATAGATTCCACACATGCATATATGACTATTTTGCTTCCATTAATGACTTCATGGCTTAGACTTGCAAATGTAGGTTCCATATGTGCGAATGTGACTTTTGCAAATATAGATTCCACACATGCATATATGACTCTTTTGCTTCCCTAATTGTCTCTTTCCATAAGCCCATATGTATATTCCACATTTACGAATATGAAGATGATGTGTGCAATTGTGGCTTTGCTTCATTCTCTTGTCTTTTAGCTTCATTCCTTATTTTTCATAATTTCTTTTCCTACAAAATTTGTTAGAAAATATGCGAGTATAGAATATTATTATTCATATTTTATTTTAAAAACATTTTTTTTACATATGAAATTACATGAATAATTTATATCCATCAAATACACCCATACTTGAACTTTTACTCGTCCTCGAGGAAAAAGAATACTTTAAAAATATATATTCCAAAATCCATGATTATTGTAGGATAGAAAATTTATAAAAAATAAATATCCTCCAATATGGTCAATGCAATTAACATTTTTAAATTTACCAAATCTTTTACCTTATTTCTGAATTTTGTTTTGATCAACAAGAACTTGCAATCTTCTTCCCTTGAATCTTTTAGAATTGATAGATTTATGATCACTTATTCAGATAATATCATACTCTTGTCCATAAGCTTGCTCCTTATGTTTTTCTCCACTAATATAGGTTCAACACTGATTTTTAGAATCTTTCTAGGACTTTTATTGGTTTGTAATGTTAGGCTTCAGGCTGGTAGAATAAGGATATTTTTAGAGTGACTTCTTTTCCCCAGCTTGGAGCAAACATTTCTTGGTGCTCGACAATTCCTCCCTTTGATAACACTTTTCTTTTTCTTTTTTTTTTTCTTTTTCTTTTTAATTTTAAATATCTTATATTCACATAATTCTTATCTTCTTTCATTCTTTTCTTTAAATATATACACCAATCTATGCTCATTTTTAGCTGGAAGATCTCATGACTATATATGTATATGTATAATTACTCTTCTTCTTTTTTCTTCTTTATAAGAGATCAAGGTGTTGAAAAAAATGGGATAAAGGCTCAAAAAAGGATTCTAATGGAATATTTATATGTATTTGGATAGAAAATAAGAAGGCTATAAAATGGTAAATCAAAGAAAGTCTAATTTCATTTTCCAAAAATCAGTGTCGCCTATTATTTCGCCTTGAGAAACATTTAGATCAAGTTCTAGCCAAGTTTATTGATTCTACATGTTTTGCGATCATAATTGTTCTCAATTCCAATGATTTTCTGAGATAAAGACGTTTGCTCCTGCCTTCACAAAATCAAAATCATAGATATGGTATTTATATGGTGAAGATGAAAAGAATTAATCACTGGACATATAGTAAAGAATTTATTTTGTTAATTAAAAACCTACAAGTAGGACATAGGAGAGAAAAATAATTATATATAAAGATATAAAGAAAATAGAACTTTATATAAACATATATCCATTAATTAGATACATATATAACATATACTAAAAATACATCAGAATGTACCCCCTCCACACGTGAACTATTTCATCCTCCTGGATAAAACACGTGATAAAAGATATACATATATAAGTATTAATTTAAGGAAAAGAAAAAAAATACTAATGTATATAAAAAATAAAAAATATTTTTGGCTTTCAAATTTACAATCACATAAGAAAGCTTGAAAGAAACTGTGACTACACATGTTCTATGTGTTATAGACTGACTAATTTAAGATCTTATAAGTCATTTGGTCCTGCTTTAAATATAAACCAAAAATTACCTGAGCCAACATTCGAATTGAATTATTAAATGGTTAACCACCCAGTTACTTAGGCATACCGATCACCATGGAGTTGCTCCTGTGTAGGTAACTCTGTTTTTGTAGAGGCCTTCATGAGATGCTCTGGTTGTACAGTAACCTGGATATTGACAAGATTAATTGGTTAAGCATTTAATCATCAAACCTATATTGGACTTATAAGGCTCCATTGCTTTACCCTCAATGTCTACGGGTATGTCACTATAGTTCTGAGTTTAACGTCGTCAGCTCGACTCATTACCTGTGGAATTCATCAGTCTATCAAAGTGACAGACGAATGTTGCTCAAAATGTCCTCCAAAGTACAATTTTAGTCTTTGACCATTTACCTTAAACTTGTCACCTCCATTGTTCTGTTGGATTTCAATTGCTCCATATGGAGTAACATTTGTTACATTGTAAGGACATGTCCACCTTGATTTTAATTTTCCTGGGAAGAGCCTGAGTCGACTATTGTAAAGAAGCATTTGATCTCCAATTTAAAAACTTTTTTGTCGGATCAAATTGTCATGCCATTTTTTTATTTTTTCTTTAAAACGTTTTGCATTTTAATAGGCTTCCAACCTCATTTCTTCCAACTCATTAACCTGAAAAAATCTATTTTTACCAGCAGAGGCTAATTCAAAGTTTAATGCTTTTAGTGCCCAAAAAGCTTTGTGTTCTAATTCAACTAGCAAATGACAAGCTTTCCCAAAGATTAATCTATATGGGGATGTTCCAATTGGCGTTTTGTCACGACCCAAATTTCCCTCCATTGGGTATCGTGACGGCACCTAGTCTCTACGACTAGGTAATCCTAAAACTTGCGGGGAAATAAAATCAATTAAATAATAGAAATAGAAAAGAAGAGGAAAGCACATAATTTAGTCGCTCGGCATATACAATTTCACTTCCTAAAACCCGGGCACGACAGTCACAAGATCTGTGCTAAATGTAGCTATATACAATGAAATAGTAGAAAGTACATAGGTCCTCTATATCTATACTAGAGTAGAAGGGGATTCGTGGGATTCTGCGGACGCGACAGAATTACCCCGCGGTCTCCTGGCAGCTGCTAGAATGACTCCTAGCCACGATACTGGGTGCTGGTACCTAGATCTGCACATTGAAAACATGCACAGGAAAGAGCATGAGTACTCCACAATTGGTACCCAGTAAGTGCCAAGCCTAACCCCAGTCAAGTAGTGACGAGGTCAGGTTAAGGCTCTACCGGGTGTTTATAATAAAAACAGTTTGAAATTTCACAGAGAGATATAATAAGCTAAAGCAAAACAGTAGAAACAATAAGATGAAAGAATAGTAAAAGGGAGCTCTCGACTCAACACAGCGTATCTCACAATATCAGATATGCAATGCAGTACAAGGGGAAAGCTCTCGGTACCTAGTCCGTAGTCCCAATTTAAATATGTGATGCAGTACAGGGGGAAAGCTCCCGGAATCTCGTCTGTAGTCCTAATTTAAATATGCAATGCAGTATAGGCGGAAAGCTCCCGGAATCTAGTCCGTAGTCCCAATTTAAATATGCAATGCAGTACAGGGAGAAAGCTCTCGGAATCTAGTCCATAGTCCCAATTTAAATATGCAATGCAAATGAATACCGGATATAGTTTATTTGAACAGTGCAGGAAGAATCACACGCAAATACAGATAAAACTACCTAAACATGGTGCAATTAGTAACAAATAAGGGAAACTCAAGTAGAACAGGTAGACATGCTTATTCCTAAGCTAAACTACACATTTAGTACATGAAACGATGAAATAGGGAAAGAATGATTTAAGTCATGAAAGGAAAAAATGGAGTTTTAGCAACAATGGCCCGTGTACGCACTCATCACCTCACGTACACGACGCCCATATAACAAAGCAGTATCAAAACAACCTAAGGGGAAGTCCCCAACATAGAATTAGGCAAGCCACTTACCTCGACTGTGCTACTCAACTCAAAATCACGCTCTTGCCACGAGTATCCGACTCTGTGCCAAATCAATTCAATTCGATTGCATAAAGTAAATATCAACTCAAGGAACCAAAATAGCTAATAAGTTTGAAGCTAATACACAAAATTAATTGCCAAAAAAGTCCCCCGGGCCCACGTCTCGGAATCAGGTAAAAATTATAAATTCCGGACACTCATTCACTCACGAGTCTAGTCATATAAGAATTTCTCAAATCGGATGTCAAAATCCCAATAAAAACTCAAGAATTCGGCCTAGGAAGTTTATCCCATTTCCCCCACTTTCTCTACCAAAATTTCGAATTTAAAGGCTAGATTTAAGAGTGAATTCATGGAAACTAGTCTAAATCGGATAGAAATCACTTACTCAAGATGCCCAGGTGCAAAAATCTCCAAAAATCGCACTTCCTGAGCTCTCAAATTCAAAAATGGCTTAAACCCTCGAGTTGGGTTTCTAATATTCTGCCAAGGTGAGTGTTCTATGCGTTCGCGGAAGGAGAACCGCGAACGTGAAGAGTAAGAAACACGTGCCCAAAAATTGTCCTATGCAAACGCGACCCAGGGCCTGCAAACGCGGACCTCAGCTTTCCTAACCCTATGCGAACGCGGCCCCAGACTTGCGAACACGGAGGGTAAAGTGCCAAACCTCTGGGACCCCAGCCTATAACTATGCGAGCACTCATCACCCGCGAACGCGTAGCACAAAAATCCCTGGAGTCAATTAAAACCACGCGTTCGCGACTAACCCCACGCGAGCGCATAAGAGGAAACCAGAACTAGCAAAAATTTGATGTTTTCTTAAGTCTAAATCTAACCCGTCGAGCATCCGAAATACACCCGAGGCCCTGAGGGCCTCAACCTAACCTACCAACCAACCCTAATATCTCACTCGAACTTAGTCGAGCCCTAAAAACATATCTCATAACACTAAAAACATCAATTAAGCAAGGATTCAAGCCTAAGAACTTATGAAATTGCCAAATTCCACAACCGATGCCGGAACACGTCAAAACTCATCCGAAAGACCTCAAATTTTACACACAGGTCATAAATGACACTACATACCTGCTGTCGCTTCCGGAATTCCATTCTGACCCCGATATCAAAATTTCACCTATCGACCGAAATCGCTGAAATTCTAACTTTCGCCAATTCAAGCCTAAATCTACTACAAACCTTGAAAACACATTCTGAACATGATCCTAACCCCAAAATCACTCAACAGAACTAACGGAGCTGACGAAATTCCATTCCAGATCCGTCTTCACACATTTACAACTACAACCCGATTTCTAAATCCTAAACTCACATATAAGGACTATGTGTTCAAAAACTCTCCGAATTTCACCACTCAACATTCCGACAAGTCCCAAAAGCATAAATAGACATGGGGAAAACAATTATTAGGATATCCGGGCGCTAACTCTCCACACGACCGACCAGGTCGTTACATTCTCCCCCTCTTAAGAAAATCATTCGTCCTCGAACGAGTATAGAGACATACCTGAAGCGGTGAAAAAATGAAGGTACTGCCTGCGCATATCCTGCTCGGTCTCCCAAGTCGCTTCCTCGACCGGATGACCCCTCCACTGCACCTTTACTGATGCGATATCCTTTGACCTGAGCTTTTCTGACTTGTCTATCCAATATAGCTACAGGTTCCTCAACATATGATAGATCCTTGTCCAACTGGACTAAACTAAAATCCAAAACATGAGTCGGGTCACCGTGATACTTTCGGAGCATAGAGACGTGGAATACCGGATGAACACCTGCTAGGCTGGGAGGCAAGGCCAACTCATAAGCAACCTCCCCAACCCGCTGCAATACCTCAAAAGGGCCAATAAATCTCGGACTCAACTTACCCTTCTTCCCGAACCTCATGACGCCCTTCATAGGCGATACCCAAAGCAACACCCGATCACCAGCCATAAATGCCAAATCACGAACCTTCCGGTCCGCATAGCTCTTCTGCCTTGACTGAGCTGTGCGAAGCCTCTCCTGAATCACTTTCACCTTGTCCAGGGCATCCTGGAGTCCTGGACCAAATATGTACCCAACAATCGGGCCTCGCCCGACACAAACCATCTCACTGGAGACCTGCACTGCTTACCATACAAAGCCTCATACGGCGCCATCTGAATGCTGGAGTAGTAGTTGTTATTATAAGCAAACTCTGCAACTGGCAAGTATCGGTCCCATGACCCTCCAAAATCCATCACACAGGCACGGAGCATATCCTCAAGAATCTGAATCGTGCACTCGGACTGCCCGTCCGTCTGAGGGTGGAAGGCTATACTCAACTCCACCCTGGTGCCCAACTCCTGCTGAACGGCTCTCCAGAATCATGAAGTGAAATGTGTACCTCTGTCTGAAATGATAGATACTGGAATACCGTGGAGTCGGACAATCTCCCTGATATAAATCTCAGCCAATCTCTCTGAGGAATAGGTGGTCAACACTGGGATGAAATGGGCCGATTTGGTCAGTCGATCCACAATCACCCAAATAACATCATACTTCCTCAAAGTCCGAGGAATTCCAACCACAAAGTCCATGGTGATCCCACTTCCACTCTGGAAGCTCAATCTGCTGAAGTAACCCTCCTGGTCACTGATGCTCACATTTGACTTGTTGACAATTGAGACACTTGGCTACAAGCTCCACTATATCCTTTTTCATCCTTCGCCACCAATAGTGTTGTCTCAGATCGTGGTACATCTTCCCGGTACCCGGGTGGATGGAATACCGCGAATTATGGGCCTCCTCAAGAATCAACTCCCGAAGCCCATCAACATTGGCACACAGATACGGCCATGCATCCTCATCACGCCATCCTCACCTATGGTCACATCCCTGGCATCACCCCGCCGAACTCTATCCTGAAGAGACAAAATGTTGGGATCATCATACTGGCGCTCCCGAATGCAGTCATAAAGAGAAGATCGAGCAACCACACAATCAAATACCTATCAAGGCTCAGAAAGATTAAACCTCACAAACTGACTGGCTAGGGACTGAACATCTAAGGCTAAGGGCCTCTCAGCTGCATGAAGATATGCAAAACTTCTCAAACTCTCCGCCTAGCGACTCAAAGCGTCGGCCACCACATTGGCCTTCCCCGGGTGGTATAATATAGTGATGTCATAATCCTTAAGTAACTCCAACCACCTACATTGGCACAAATTGAGGTCCTTATACTTGAATAAGTGTTGTAAACTCCGGTGATCCGTGAAAATCTCACAGGGAACACCATATAAATAGTGACACCATATCTTCAGGGCGTGAACAATTGCTGCCTACTCGAGGTCATGAACTAGATATTTCTTCTCATGAACTTTCAACGTTTGGACGCGTAGGCAATAACCCTATCGTCATGCATCAATACTGCCCCAAGGACAATTCTCGAGGCATCACAATAGACTGTATAGGACCCTAAACCCGTAGGCAATACCAATATTGGAGATGTAGTCAGGGCTTTCTTGAGCTTCTGAAATTTCTCCTCACACTCCTTGGTCCACATGAACGGGGTACCCTTTTGGTTCAATCTGGTCATAGGTGTTGCAATGGATGAAAATCCCTCCACAAAACGGCGATAGTACCCATCCAAACCGAGGAAATTGCGGATCTCAGTAGCCGAAGACGGTCTAGGCCAACTCTGCACTGCCTCCACCTTCTTTGGATCTACCTTGATCCCATCACAAGACACCACATGGACTAAGAATGCCACAGAATCAAGCCAAAATTCACACTTGGAAAATTTGGCATACAATTTCTTCTCCCTCAAGGTCTGAAGCACCGTCCTCAAATGTTGCTCATGGTCCTCCTGGGACCTAGAATATACCAAGATATCATCAATGAACACGATGACGAAGGAATCAAGATAAGGCCGAAATACCCGGTGCATCAGGTGCATAAAGGCTGTTGGGGCATTAGTTAGCCCAAATGACATAACAAGGAACTCATAGTGGCCATATCTGGTCCTGAAGGCAATCTTCGGGATGTCTGGCTCCCGAATCTTCAACTGATGATAGCTCGAACGCAGATCAATCTTCGAGAACACCCTAGCACCTTGTAACTGGTCAAATACATCATCAATGCGAGGCAATGGGTACCTATTCTTCACCGTAACCTTATTCAGCTGCCGGTAATCAATGCACATACGCATCGAACCATCCTTTTTCTTCACAAATAATATTGGAGCACCCCAAGGTGAAATACTGGCCCTGATGAAACCCTTATCAAGAAACTCCTGCAACTTTTCCTTCAACTCCTTCAATTCAGGAGGAGCCATACGATAGGGAGGAATGAAAATGGGCTGAGTGCCCGGCAATAAATCAATGTCGAAATCAATATCTCTGCCGGGCGGCATACCCGGAAGATCATCTGGAAAAACATCGGGGTAGTCCCGCACAACCGGAATTGACTCAATTGAAGGGGTATCAACATTGACATCTCTCACATAGGCTAAATATGCATCACACCCCTTCTCCACCATCCTCTAAGCCTTAAGGAAGGAAATGACTCTGCGGGGAGTATACTCTAAGGAACCTCTCCACTCCAACCTAGATAAACCTGGCATAGCCAGCATCACGGTCTTGGCGTGACAATCAAGAATAGCATAGTGAGGCGACAACCAGTCCATGCCCAAAATAACATCGAAATCTACCATACCGAGTAATATCAGATCAACTCTGGTCTTAAAACCACTGATAACAATCAAACACGACCGATATACGCGGTCTACAACAAGAGAATCTCCCACAGGAGTAGAAACATATATGGGGGAACTCAAACAATCCCGAGATATCCCTAGGTGTGAATCAAACTAAGAGGACACATATAAATACGTAGAGCCTGGATCAAATAATATTGATGCATCCCTATGACAAATAGGGACAATACCTGTGATGATCGAATCTGAAGCAACGGCCTTTGTACGGGCTGGAAGAGCATAATAGCTGGCATGTCCTCCCCCTCTAGGGCGACCTCGACCTCCCCGACCTCCACCTCGAGCTGTCTAAGAAGGTGGGGTAGCATATGGGGCTGGAAGAATAGCTTAAGGACTTGGTGGAGCACGTGGGGCCTGATAAGACTGAGATGGTCCACCCTTCCTAGCTCTAGGGCAATCTCTGATCACGTGGAGAGGGTCACCACACTCAAAACAACCCCTCGGAGGACGTGGAGGCTGGTGTTGACTCTGAACTGGCCTGCTGGACTGGCCGGTGATAGCACCTCGAACAGGAGGCACATAAGATACTGGCGGCGCATAATAAGGCTCCTAAGGTCTAGGAGGAGCTGAAATACCACTGGCTACTCGAAGAGATGAATGAACAGGGCAACTCACAAAACCCCTGCCATAGCATGCTGCTGGTGCACGAACTCCCGAAAAATGACCAGTCTTTCGAGACCTCTTAGCCTGTCTCTCCTACCTGTCCCGGGATAGCATACTCTCAATCCTTCGGGCAATACTCACGGCCTTCTGGTAAGGGATATCTGCCTCCAACTCCCTGGCCATACTGGTCCGAATACTGGGGTGAAGTCCCTCAATAAAGCGTCGAACCCTCTCTCTGATAGTGGCAATTAGGGCTGGTGCATGGCGAGCCAAGTCACTGAAACGGTCTGCATACTCTGACACATTCATGGTACCCTGGCGTAACTACTCAAACTCTGCACGCCAAGCATCTCTGAGGCTCTGAGGGACAAACTCAAGTAAGAACATCTTAGAAAACTGAGCCCAAGTAAGTGAAGTTGCCTCGTCCGGACTACTCAACTCATAGGCATGCCACCACTAATAAGTCGTTCCCCTCAGCTGAAAAGCGGTAAAAGAAACTCCACTCGTATCCAAAATACCCATAGTGCGGAGAATGCGATGACACTCCTCAAGAAAACCCAGAGCGTCATCTAAAGCTAGTCCGCTGAAAACAGGTGAGTGGTACTTCTTGTACCTCTCAAGTCTGAGTTGCTCTACCTCGGAAACAGCTACCTTGGTATCATGCTGAGCTGTAGCCGCTGGGGGCATAGGAATATACTCGGTAACCTGCCCAATATGGACCCTCTACTCAGGAGTACGGGTTGCGGGAGTCTATGTACCTCCCCCGGCATGAGATGTAGCTGGATCTATCGAGAGTAGTCCCGCCTGAGTCAGAGTACTGAAAGCGCTCATGAACTGAGCTAAAGTCTCCTGGAAGTCTGAAGTAAGAACAAGGACCTCTTGTTCCCCTCCAACTGTAGCTGATGGGGGCTCCTCCGTCTCCGCTCTCGCCGGTGCTCGGGCTGCACCACGTGCTCGTCCTCTACCCAAGCCCCTGCCTCTGGTGGCTCTGGCTGGGGGCTCGGGTGCCTGATCGTCAGTACGTCCGATACGGGTACGCACCATCTATGAGCAAGAGTAGAATAAAGTTTTAGAATTTTGATGACAATAATTAGCATGACAAGGAATTCCAAAGAATATGATTGTTATTAACAGTTGCATAGTCTCTCGAAGACAGATACAGACGTCTCCGCACCAATCCGCGAGACTCTAATAAATCGGCTTGTGACTTGTGACTCCTATGAATCTAGACGATCTGATACCAACTTGTCACAACCCAAATTTCCCTCAGTTGGGTATCGTGATTGCACCTAGTCTCTACGACTAGGTAAGCCTAAAACTTGCGGGGAAATAAAATCAATTAAATAATAGAAATAGGAAAGAAGAGGAAAGCACATAATATAGGCGCTCGACATATACAATTTCACTTCCCAAAACTCGGACACGACAGTCACAAGCTCTGTGCTAAATATAGCTCTATACAATGAAATAGTAGAAAGTACATAGGTCCTCTATATCTATACTAGAGTAGTAAGGGACTCGTGGGATTCTGCGGACGCGACAGAATTACCTCGCGGTCTCCTGACAGCTGTTAGAATGACTCCTAGCCACGATACAGGGTGCTGGTACTTGAATCTGCACATGAAAACATGCGCAGGAAAGGGCATGAGTACTCCATAATTGGTACCCAGTAAGTGCCAAGCCTAACCCCAGTCAAGTAGTGGCGAGGTCAGGTTCAGGCTCTACCGGGTGTTTATAATAAAAACAGTTTGAAATTTCACAGAGAGATATAATAAGCTAAAGCAAAACAGTAGAAACAGTAAGCTAAAAGAATAGTAAAAGGGAGCTCTCGGCTCAGCACAGCGTATCTCACAATATCAGATATGCAATGCAGTACAAGGGAAAAGCTCCCGGAACCTAGTCAGTAGTCCCAATTTAAATATGCGATGCAACACATGGAAAAAACTCCTGGAATCTCGTCTGTAGTCCTACTTTAAATATGCAACGCAGTACAGAGGGAAAGCTCCCGGAATCTAGTCCATAGTCCAAATTTGAATATGCAATGCAGTACAAGGGGAAAGCTCCCGAAATCTAGCCTGTAGTCCCAATTTAAATATGCAATGCAAATGAATACCGGATATAGTTTATTTGAACAGTGCAGGAAGAATCACAGGCAAATACGGATAAAACTACCTAAACAGGATGCAATTAGTAACAAATAGGGGAAACTCAAGTAGAACAGGTAGACAAGCTTATTCCTAAGCTAAACTACACAGTTAGTACATGAAACGATGAAACAGGAAAGAATGATTTAAGTCATGAAAGTAAAAATGGAGTTTTAGCAACAATGGACCGTGTACGCACTCGTCACCTCGCGTACACGGCGCCCATTTAACAAAACAGTATCAAAACAACCTAAGGGGAAGTCCCCAACATAGATTTAGGCAAGCCACTTACCAAGACTGCGCTACTCAACTCAAAATCACGCTCTTGCCACGGGTATCCGACTCCGGTTGGCCCAAATCTATTCAATTCGATTGCATAAAATAAATATCAACTCAAGGAACCAAAATAGCTATAAGTTCGAAGCTAATGCGCGAAATTTGGAAAATTGCCCAAAAAGTCCCCCGGGCACACGTCTCGAAATCGGGTAAAAATTATACATTTAAGAATTTCTCAAATCGGATGTCAAAATCCCAATCAAAACTTAAGAATTCGGCCTAGGAAGTTTATCCCATTATCCCCACTTTCTCTACCAAAATTTTGAATTTAAAGGCTAGATTTAAGAGTGAATTCATGGAAACTAGTCTAAATCGGATAGAAATCACTTACCCAGGTTGCCCAGGTGCAAAACCCTCCAAAAATCGCACTTCTCGAGCTCTCAAATTCAAAAATGTGAAAATGGCTTAAACCCTCGAGTTGGGTTTCTAATATTCTGCCAAGGTGAGTGTTCTATGCGTTCGCGGAAGGAGAACCGCGAACGTGAACAGTAAGAAACACGTGCCCAAAAATTGGCCTATGCAAACGCGACCCAGGGCCTGCAAACGCGGACCTCAGCTTTCCTAACCCTATGCGAACGCGGCCCCAGACTTGCGAACACGGATGGTAAAGTGCCAAACCTCTGGGACCCCAGCCTATAACTACGCGAGCACTCATCACCCGCGAACGCGTATCACAAAAATACCTGGAGTCAATTAAGTCTACGCGTTCGCGACTAACCCCACATGAATGCATAAGAGGAAACCATAACCAGCAAAAATATGATGTTTTCTTAAGTCCAAATCTAACATGTTGAGCATCCGAAACACACCCGAGGCCCCGGGGGCCTCAACCAAACCTACCAACCAACCCTAATACCTCGCTCGAACTTAGTCGAGCCCTCAAAACACCAAAATCATCAATTAAGCATGGATTCAAGCCTAAGAACTTATGAAATTTCCAGATTCCACAACCGATGCCGGAACACGTCAAAACTCATCCGCATGACCTCACATTTTACACACAGGTCATAAATTACACTACAGACCTGCTATCACTTTCGAAATTCCATTCCGAGCCCGATATCAAAATTTCACCTATCGGCCGAAGTCACCGAAATTCTAACTTTCGCCAATTCAAGACTAAATCTACTACAGACCTAAAAAATACATTCCGAACACGCTCCTAACCCCGAAATCACTCAACGAAGCTAATCGAGTCGACATAATTCCATTCCAGATCCGTCTTCACATAGTTCCAACTACGACCCGATTTCTAAAGCCTAAACTCACATATAAGGACTATGTGTCCAAAAACTCTCCGAATTTCATCACTCAACGTTCCGACAAGTCTAGACATGGGGAAAATAGTTATTAGGGGACCGGGGCGCTAACTCTCAAAATGACCGACCGGGTCGTTACACGTTTTGAACGTCGTTCGGTATGCCCATAATGCATCATTTAACTTTAAAGCCTAGTCTTTTATTGAGATTCCAACCGTTTTTTCAAGAATTCTTTTTAACTCACGGTTGGAAACTTCAACTTGACCTTGAGTTTGGGCATGATATGGTGTTCCTGTTTTATGAGTTACACCATATTTGGTCAGCAAAGCAGAAAATTATCTATTCATAAAATGAGTCCCTTGGTCACTAATGGTAACTCGTGGTGTGCCAAATCTGGTAAAAATATTTTTTTTGAGAAAATTGCAAATAGTTCGAGCATCATTTTTCCTTGTAGGGATGGCTTCAATCCATCTTGACATATAATCCACAACCACAAGGATATATTCAAAAGAATGAGAAGATGGAAAAGGCCCCATGAAATCTATTCCCCAAACATCAAATATTTCACATACTTGTACTGATTGCAATGGAATAGCATCTCTGTTAGTGTTGTTACCTGTTCTATGACACATGTCACATTGTGCAACATATACTCGGGCATCTTTAAAGAGAGTCGACTAGAAAAATCCAGCTTCCAAAACTTTAAAGGTTGTTCGATTTGCTGCATAATGACCTCCAATTGCTCCATCATGACAGTGATATAAAATTTTGTTCATCTCTTCTTCAGGCACAAATCTTCTAATGATATTATCTGCACAATATTTAAACAAGTAAAGTTCATCCCACAAATAATACTTTGCATGAGACATGAGCTTTTTTCTTTGTTGATAAGAGAGATCTTGGGGTGTCCACTTTCCAACCAAGTAGTTTGCAATATCTGCAAACTAGGGCGGTTGAGTCAGAATTGAGTTATCTGAGAAAGTGTGTTCACCGGGAAATTCTTCGTTTATTTTGCTAGACTCAAGGGGGGAATTTTCTAATCTAGACAAATGGTCAGCTACTTGATTCTCTGTTCCTTTTTTGTCTTTTATCTCAAGGTCAAATCTTGTATAAATAAAATCCATCTTAACAACCTAGGTCAAGCATCTTTCTTTGCTAAGAGTTATTTTAAAGTTGCATGATCAGTAAAAACAGTGACCTTGGTTCCTATCAAATAAGATTGAAACTAATCAAAAGCAAATACTACTGCTAGTAACTCTTTTTCTGTTGTGGCATAATTTAGTTGAGCCTCATTCATTGTTCTACTAGCATAGTAAATGGGACGAAAGATCTTATCCTTTCTCTGGCCTAAAACAACTCCAACTGTTGTGTTGCTAGCATCACACATGACCTCAAAAGGTTGATTCCATTCTGGGGACACAACTACAGGGGCGGTTGATAACTTTTCCTTAAGGGTCTCAAATGCTTTCAAAGAATCACCTGAAAAATCAAACTTCATATCTTTCATCAAAAGGTTAGTCAACGGTTGCCGTCTGTAAAAACCTGCATGACCTAGGAAGCTTCTAATTCTTTTAACAGTTGTGGGAGGGGGTAATCCTGCTATAAGATCAATTTTAGACTTATCAACTTCTATCCCTTTAGCAGTGATTTTATGTCCTAAAACAATTCCCTCGGTAACCATAAAATGACATTTTTTTCCAATTAAGAATCAAGTTTGTATCTTCACATCCCTTAAGAACTAAGGTCAAGTGGTGAAGACAATCCTCAATTGTTTTTCCAAAGAGTGTAAAATCATCCATAAATATTTCAAGAAACAGTCATGTCCGAAAAAATTGCTGACATGCAACGCTGAAATGTAGCAGGGGCGTTGCATAGACCAAATGGCATTCTCCTATAGGCATATGTTCCATGAGGACATGTGAAAGTTGTTTTTTCCTAATCTTCAGGTGCAATTGGTATTTGGTTATACCCTGAATAGCCATCAAGAAAACAATAAAAACCATAACCTACAATTCTTTCTAATATTTAATCAATAAATAATAAAGGAAAATGATCTTTTCTAGTGGCATCATTGAGACGTATGTAATCAATACAGATTCTCCATCTTGTGACAGTTCTGGTAGGTATAAGTTCATTACTTTCATTTTTTATTATTGTCATACCTCCTTTATTTGGTACTACCTGAACAAGGCTTATCCAAGGGCTGTCTGAAATGGGATAAATAATACCTGCCGCCAAAAGCTTTACGATCTCCTTTTTTACCACTTCCTGCATTGCTGGATTCAATCTCCTTTGAGGCTGGACTATCGGCATGTAGCTATCCTCCATGAGAATTTTGTGCGTACAAATAGCTGAATTAATCCCTTTGATATCTTCTATAGTCCATCCCAAGGCTCATTTGTGTGCCTTCAACACTTCAATCAGTTTTCCTTCTTGTCTTGCAGTAAGAGAAGATGAAATAATTACTGAAAATAATTCTTCCTCAAGATAAACATATTTTAAATGATATGGGAGAACTTTGAGTTCAATTTTGGTTGAACTTGTTCTGGTTGCATCTCCTCCTCTTCAGAATCTTTTTCTAGTATTTCGGCTTCTCTTCTGATGATAGGATCATTATCTTGTATGGTGCCTGATTTGGCCAAACATCTTTCCATTGCATCTG
This sequence comes from Nicotiana undulata, assembly GCA_005239495.1. Classification (NCBI taxonomy): domain Eukaryota; kingdom Viridiplantae; phylum Streptophyta; class Magnoliopsida; order Solanales; family Solanaceae; genus Nicotiana; species Nicotiana undulata. The sequence continues at coordinate 28,322 of ML291814.1, forward strand.
GAATTAATTGATCATCTTTAAATTCATCTTTTAGATAATTAAGCATGCCAATTAAAAAACACGAAGATGATGTCTCATCTCCTGAAAATCATAATATCTTTTGCATATAAAAAATGAATCTTTCTTAATCAACTCTCAAAATTAGTTGTCCTTGATGAACATCTATGATTGCTCTACCTGTGGCAAGAAATGGTCTACTCAAAATGATTGGTTCATCATAACATTCCTTCATTTTAAGTACTATAAAATCTACAGGGAAAACAAACTTATCTACTCTTACAAGCACATTTTCAATTATTCCCTTAGGTTTCTTAGTACTTTGATCTGCAAACTGAAGAGAAACACCGATTTCTTTCATTTCACCAAGATTTAATTTTCTAAAGATAGAAAATGGCATCAAGTTAATTGAAGCTCCAGAATCACAAAGTGCTTTTTCAAATTATATTCCTCCCAAAGTGCATGGAATTGTAAAACTACCTGGATCACCAAGTTTTTGTGGTAGCTTATTTTGAAGTATAGCACTGCATTTTGCAGTAAGCATCACCACATAAACTTCTTCCAATTTTCTTTTACTTGACAAAATTTCTTTTAGGAATTTGGCATAAGAAGGCATTTGCAACAAAGCATCAATGAAAGAAATATTAATGTGAATTTGTTTTAAAATCTCCAAAAACTTTGAAAATGATTATCAAGCTTTTCTCTTTTCAGTTTTTGTGGAAAAGGAATTGTCACAGGGAAAGGAGTCAATTTTTCAATATTTTATTCTTCTTTTTTCTTGATTTCTTTCTCTTCAGTTGGTTTAGAGGATATTTCAACATTCTTACCGTTGTTTACCTGTTGTTCTGACTGGTCTACATAGGGTTCATCAAGATCCTTACCTGACCGTAAGGCGATGGCCTTAAGGTGCTCCTTGGGATTTTTCTCTGTATTGCTTGGCAAGGTACCTTGAATATTTTTTGACACAAGAATTGTCAGTTGGCTTAATTGCATTTCTAGATTTTTGAGGGCTAAACCCTGGCTTTCCATCTTTTCATCAGTGACCTAAATGTACTTATACAAAAGGTCATCAAGACTTGAATGAGCTTGTTGAGGCCTTTGTTGATATGGCCCTGCTTGTTGAGAAGGTCTATAGTTTGGTTGCCCACGGTTCTGATTATGGTATCCTGAAGGACCTTGTACTTGTTGCTTCTGAAAGCTTTGAGAGTTTTCTACACCATTTGGATTGATCCATTAAAATCCTGGATGCTTTTGTGCCATTGGACTCCCAAAAGGGTACGGTTTATAACCGACATAATGGACATGTTCGGCATTATGATTGTTTGCTTGACATTCATGGTTCAGATGGTTTCCTCCACACATGTCACAAGCCTCAGATTGGCTTGGTTGTTGTGTATTCACCTGAAAAGATTCAAACTTTTGTGCCAAAAAAAACAATTTGATGTATTAGTGTATTTAAAGCATCAACCTGATTTACCGTAGCAGCCTTCTTGATGATTACACGCTCAGATGGCCATTGGATGGCATTCTCAGAAATCTCGTTCAACAATTGCAATGCTTCATCCGTGGTTTTTCCCATTACAGAACCTCATGCAGCTGCATCAACCACATTTCTAGCAGAGGGTTTTAACCTGTGATAAAAAATATACAGTTGCATGTGATCAGGAATGTCATGGTGTGGACATTTTATTAACATTACTTTTAATCTTTCCCAAGCTTGATAAACTGACTCAGTGTCAGTCTGCAAGAAATTAGAAATGTCTTGTCTTAACTTTGTGGTTTTAGTAGGGGAAAAATATTTGTTTAAAAAATTCTAAGTCATTTGGTCCCATGTGGTAATGGAACCTTGTGGCAAACTTCGCAACCAAGTCTTGGCATCTCCTTTTAAAGAAAAAGGAATTAGCCTTAACTTGATAGCTTCAGGAGGTACTCCATTATACTTAGTTGTTTCAACAAGTTCCAAAAAGTCAATTAAATGACTGTGTGGATCTTCACAAGAGTCTCCAGTGAAGATGCAAGACTATTGAATCGTTTGAATCATGTCAATACTGATTTCAAAGTTGTTGGTTGCCACTGGAGGTTTCCTAACACTAGATTCACAGTTGAAGCGGTCAGGTCTAGCATAATCCCTAAGGATTCTGTTTGCTGGCCTTGGTGCTACTTCATCAAACTGATCCTCCACATGGACTGGTGATTGAATGTCTTCTACTCCCCGATTATCCATTCCTTCACGAGCTATGCTTTGAGAAGATGATGTTTGTCCTTTCCTGCATAATCGAAGATATTTTTTAATTTATGGATCGTAACTAGCCAACTCTTTTGTAGAAGAACGGGTCATAACCTACTTATTTTTTATTTTTCAAAATAATGATAGTTTCTAAAGCAGTACTAGTAGTTAATAAAATAACTAAAGAAATTTTCAAAGATAACAAAAATAGTTAGTGAAAAACAAAAAGGAATGATAATATATTAAGTATAAGTAAAAGTAGTACTAGTAAATAATAGTAATAAGAAGGAAAGTTAGAATAGTAATTGTAGGTAAAAGTACTAGTAATCTTATACTTTTACTACATGAAAGCTAATGGTAGAAGTAATAGGAAGAAGTACTTAATAGTAGATAGTGAAAATAATAATAATTAAAAAAATCTCAAATTAGTAACAAAATATTTAATCTGAAGTAGATGTATGCCAATCCCCGGCAACGACGCCAAAAATTTGACGAGGCCAATGTATATTGAAATTTTCTGCTCGTACTCTATCAAATTCTAATATAGTTTAAGATATCGTCCAACAGAGACTGGATAATCTATGCTACAAACTTGTAATATTTTAGCTACTATTTGAGAGAATCAAATTGATGAAAAGTGAGTGAGATTTAAAACATATTAATTACATAAATAAAACAAATAACTTTTGAAATATTTATAATAATAAAAAAAAGAGTTGGGAATCATTGAATTCACTTGATAATATTACTATAATAAAATCTCAATTTCTACATTTAAAGAATAATTGCTTATTTCTAATACAATTATATTTTTCTCACTAAGAAATAATCAATTAATAACACTTTGTGAGAATTATGTTAATTAATCAATTTAAGACTAGTGACATTTAAATCGAAATATTTTTCTTGCTTGAATTGTGCTAAAAGAAAGTAAAAACTTCGTGAGAATATTTTTACTAAGGATCAATAATCTTGCCTACAATTCCTCTGTGAGAATTAAAACTGAGGCAAGCAAGATTACTGACTTGAAATAATAGTTTAATGAAAAATTACTTTCACACTACTATTTTATTCATCAGTTATCATATATTAATTTTGCTCCGCGAGAATTACAAAATTAATATATGAATAACTTAGAGATAAAATATATAGATGTGATGATAGAGTAATTAAAAACCATCATTTCAGCACAATATGAAATGTAAATAAAAAGTTTCAAGCCAATAATATATAAAAACTAAGATAGTATTATAAAATATATCAAGCTTCATCAACTATCCCAACAAAAAGAAATTACTCCATTATGGAGTAAGAAAACCTAAAAAAGATATTTAGAAAACTAAAATTATTTTTACTACTAAGAAAGAAGACCAAGACTAGTTCTTGTCTTACAAAGATTTGATGATATTCTTATACAAAGAGATCTTGCTATTTATAGGAAAAGATGAGTAGCTTTGGTCATGTTCCACTTTTGTGAATGTGAAATCCATATATGCAAAGTGACCTTTGTGTATGTAGATTCCATATATACAACTATGGCACTTGTGCTTCACTCTTGACTTCATGAGTTAGTCTTACAAATGTAAGTTCCATGTATGCGAATGTGACATTTGCAAATATAGATTCCACACATGCACATATGACTCTTTTGCTTCCATTCATGACTTCATGGCTTAGACTTGCAAATGTAGGTTCCATGCATGTGAATGTGACATTTGCAAATATAGATTCCACACATGCATATATGACTCTTTTGCTTCCATCCATGACTTCATGGATTAGACTTGCAAATGTAGGTTCCATGTGTGCGAATGTGACTTTTGAAAATATAGATTTCACACATACATATATGACTCTTTTGCTTCCCTAATTGTCTCTTTTCTTAAGCCCATATGTATATTCCACATTTGTGAATATGAAGATGATGTGTGCAACTGTGGCTTTGCTTCATTCTCTTGTCTTTTAGCTTCTTTCCTTCTTTTTCATAATTTTTTTTCTTACAAGATTTGTTAGAAAATATGCGAGCAGAGGATATTATTATTCATATTTTATTTTAAAAACTTATTTTTTACATATGAAATCACATGAATAATTTATATCAATCAGTAACCCGCTAAGGCTGCCGCTTCTGCCACAGCAGCCGTTCTGGCTTTCTCGATTCTCTCCAACTCCGCAGCTTTTGTGACCAACTCGTTTGTTAAATTGTTGGCTCTAGCTTCACTCTGCTCAAGCTCAGCCAGTAAGGACGCCTCCTGAGCCTGGAGGTCTATGCTCTCGGCCATAACCACCTTGCTCACCTCAAGCTCATCATCTTTGGATCTCAACGTCCCTTCGAGCTCGCTACACCTACCAATGGCTCTCACAAGCTCATCATCTTTCTGCTTCAGCTCATCATCCTTCAATCTTAGCTCGTCCCGGAGAGACTGGAACTGACCGTCCTCACCAAGTATATTGATCAATGCATGGTTCTTGGTACGATACTCCCTATGCTTAGACTCCATCCTTTTGTAGAGAGCCGCCCTATTTTCCTCCTGACGGGCACTCTCGAGCTCCATAATAACGTCTGATAAGAAAACAGAAAACAACAAAGACGAATAATGTAAAGGAAAGGAGAAGATAATGAAAAACTAAAAAGGACAACTTACTCGCAGGGCCATCCCGGATATGCCTAATGACAGATCCGCGTCCTTCAGTGTCTGTAGAATCATGTTCTCGGTGCCCGTGCAGAGGGAGGCCAAAGCTGGGACCACACATTCCGAGTTAACCAACAAATTATAATCCAAGGAGATGATGATATTTTGGGTAGACCCCTCAATTCTTACTTCTATCCGAGTGAAACCCTTCTCGAAGGTCCGCACTTCCTCGGGGTCAATATCAGAGCCGAACCTATCATCGTCCACGACGAACGTCTTTCCTCTCCCGCCGAAGGACGAAGATGCGACCTCAGCGGCCCCTGACCACCCTTCTTCCGTAGCAGCCTCCAACAGCCTCCCTTCCATGGCGACATCTGGCTAGGAAACAATCCCCGCAATTGAAGAACGTGCCGACTCCACGTCCAAACACAACTTCCATCTCAGGTGTGGCCGCGATCATAACCACACCGCCAGTCTCTACTCTCCACCTTTTCAGCGGCGTCACTTTTTCCTCGCCGAGCGAAGATTCATCTACCAAGTGAAGTACTAGGCTGGCCCGGGTCTCCGTTGGTAGAACGGCCATCTGACGACCAGACTCACTTAAAGGCGGAGTCTGAGAGGAAATATTCCGCACAAACTCGGCCAGAACAAACTGCATCTCGGCCAAAGCAACCTCCTGGAAAAATGCAGGCACGGAAGCCTTCGCCATTTTAGAAACCCTACGACCTGACACCAAAGAGAACACCGTAAATAGAAGAAGAAAACGGACTACGATGAGGCCGAAATATTTGAAGGACAAAATCTGACTTGCCAGTCGAGGGCTTGGGCCCGAATTTCTTGTTGAAAGACGCCCAGTCGTGGATCCCCACGGTGTGGGGCAAGACTTGAGCCACCCAGTCACTCATGTCGGCAACCAAAGAAGGGGGATTCCTCTCGGTTACACGAAGGAAAAGAAAACAATTAAGCCACAAAACGTAGAAAAATAGGGAGATAACATTCTTCAATCAGCGAGAACACTTACGAGCAAAATTCCACTACTCGGAAAACCCATTATGGTTCGCCACCACGTGCTCGATTTTGATGAAGAAATAGTTGAACCAAAAACTGGCGGTTCGCCTTGTCATCCATTCCTGCCACCAGCCCTTGGTCCCGTGGAGAAGGTGAATCATTGTGCCCCTATGGAAGCTTAACGCAAAGAGGTGAAATAGATGGTGGATAGAAACTCCACAGCCCGCCAGCTCTGCAAATTTTGTTAGCATTAGGAAGACCTTATAGATGTAGGGGAAAGCTGAGTCGGGAAGATGCCATAGTAACGGTAGAATTCCTCCGCCAACGAAGGAAGAGGGAGAGAGTAACCCACTTGGAACGGGTAGGCACAGTACCCGGGCCGGTGAACCTAGATCACATCGTCCCCGGCTGGAACCAGGTCAACGTGAGCAGGGATGTTGTATTTGGCCATGAGGGCGACTATATGCTTCGCCTCCATCTCGAACCTCACGGGTTCGGGGTCATGAGCAAGTTCCTTCGAGAAGTTAGACCTGGAGTTTGGGTTACGAGGAACGACCTCCTCCATAGTGGGGAAGCTTTCGTCCTCCATAACAATGGTTTCTCCTCTACCGGAAGGCATGGCCACTGATAGCGGAGTTGGGTATGAGACCACCTCAGGGTAAAGAGTTACATTAGTCATCTTTTTCTAGTTTCACACGGTGGAGCTGGAAATGTAGAAATAATGGTGATGGTAGAAGTTGCACGAAGTATGAACAATGCGTAATGATGATGCATGCGGTTGTGACGTCGCATTGCACCCGCCTCATTGGCCACAACTCTTAGAACAACATGTCATCATCTCGGCAACGATCACCTCTGCTCGACCACCACGTTCAAATTTTTCCATAATTGCTACCGATAAAGTCCACTCATTGAGGTCGACCAAAAGACAACCTCGATAAGCGGAGGGACTAACTGTACGAGTCAAAATCCGGCTGAGAAAATTCATCATGGAGAAGTTATCAAGTGCGGAAATTGCGACTCAACATGGGAAATTGGGGCGAGGTCGACCAGGGCATAACAACAATGAACCGCCGAGCAAGCCACTAAGGCCGAGGTCGAGTAGCGAAGAATGGGAATAACAATTAGTATAGCCTTGGAACTATCAAAATGAATATTCTATTGAATATTCCCTCTGCTGTACTCTTTAGGTTTTTTTTAGGAATATCCCATATAAATAGTAAAAGAAAGGGGCAAAAGGCAGGTAAGATTCACTCTGATAAGAACTTTTGTGAAAAGTTGACTCTTGAGATATAATACAAAACTTTACCTTTCCATAGTGATTCAATTTGTTATTTATTCTAACTTTCCACGCATCAGATCCGAGAACACTTTGTTTATTTACACATCCATTTGTCCCACATTGTTGTTAAAGGGAAAAATCATCCACCTCATTCAATATTTGGGGTGAACCATTCTTCCTATTTACATTTATTGCCATTTCACATATTTTTCCCATTATTGTCCCTACATTCGTTCTTGATAGCTTCATTTAATTCCCTCATAACTGGTTCCAAGCGTTGTTCGACATTATAATATAAGCACGTGTTAGATCTAAGATTTAGTATATTTGACTAGAATTTACTCTTCACCTTTCTTATCTTTTAATTAGTTTAGCTAAAAGTCTCATACTTTTTGATCAAACAACTACTTTTTTCAGATTCTCCAAAACTGCTTTTACTTCTCCTTAAAAGCACTTTATTTTTCTTTCAAAAGCTTGACCAAATAACTTAATTTTAGAAAAAATAAAATTTTGATAAAAAAAAAGTACATTTGCCTCGAAAGAAACTTGGCCAAACAGGCTATTAGAAGTATTTTTTTAAAAGCTTGGCCAAACACTAACTGTTGCTCAAAAGTACTTTCCAAATTAATTAACCAAACACAAACTTCTTCTCATCAAAAGTACTTTTTTGAAAAGCACTTTTCAAAATAAGAAGATTTTAGAAGTTTGGCCAAACATGCTATAAATCACATTATGTAATTACTATTTGTAAGTAGCATTTAGGGGTGGGCATCAGTCGATTCGGTTTTGAATATTATCGATTTTGCTATCGGTTATCGGTTTACAAATATCATAACTCGATAACCAAACCGATAAGATATTGGTTATCGGTTATCGGTTAATCGGTTATCAATCATTATCGGTTCGGTTATCGGTTTACCCGATAAGATAAAACAGCTAAAACAATTTCGCAATATATAAAATTGTCGAGTTCTCAATTATCTTGAGCTAGAAGTCAAGAAATAGATCAGATTTCCGTTGTCTTTGACAACTTTATGATGCATAAATATAGGATTACAGAGGTGGAATGCAATATGATTGTATTGATAATAAAACATGGAATATGATTCGTATGTTTAACTAGAAGTGAAAAAATTCTGAAAAAAGTGGAATAAAATAGTAAGACGACGTTACACAGTCAAGTCTTTAAGCTACAGGTTATGTTACGATAATCTATATGAATATTTATCAGAAATTATGAATTGATAATATCAGAAACTGGCTAACCCATGTATCAAAGAAACATAATTTTACTGCTTAGGATTCTTAATATTCCAAAAAGAGAAAGACTTGTTAAAATTATAAGTGTTTTATAATTTTAGATTTGTCCAAAAAGAGAGAAATTAAACACCTGTCCAATCTAAGGGCGTGATGCGACTGACGAGTGACGTCGGCCTGAGTCTTGACGGGCTGACTAGTGACTGGTGAGGCGTGAGCCTTGGTGAGGCGGAGAACTGCTGAGGTTGGGCCATAGGGGTGCGGCGGAAAATTGAGAAACTGAGAAAGAGAAACTGACTTACTGAGAATTGAGAAAAAATAGGAAAAAGGAATTATGAAATCGTAGTATAATATGTATATACTTAAAGGGTAAATTAGTAAATTAGTTAATTCTTATTGGGTTATCGGCTTTTACCCAATAACAGAATTGCAAACCGAGCCCGAACGGATAACCCAATATTTTTTTTTTACCCATTACCGAACCGTTAACCCAATAACCCAATGCTGATAACCCAATAAATAATTAACGGTTCGGGTTATCGGTTTTACCCGATATATGCCCACCCCTAGTAGCATTGCAATTTATAAGTCGCATTCGCGAATCGTGATTTAATGAACTGCCATTTATTATTCGTACTAATTACCGCGATTATAATTCGTAGTCAGAAATTGATAGGAGTAGTAGGGATGAAAATTGGTGCAGGGCAAAACAGGACAAGCCTTAAATGGGACAAGGCAGGGAAAGATCTTAATGGGCTGGGGCCGGGCAGGGTATGACAAAATGTTATTTTTAAGAATTTTAATAGGGTAGGACGGGGTGGCAAACCATGGAGTATAGACTATCTGGGTGATATCAATACTTGAACTATTTACTGTCTTCTTTCTAGGCAATGAGACATGCTGCCCAATTCGATTATCTACAAATGTTGCAATTTAAAACGAATGTGCATTATCGTATTTTAATTAGTGAACAATGACAAAATTCTATTTGTGATAAACGTATCCTAGAATTGTAAGTATCACCGAATGATATAGAATAGTAGAGATGTTATTTATTTTTAAAGACGAGATATTTGTGGACCACTAACAACCATGTAACTTCTTTTGTATTTGTTCTAGGGAATTTAGTCTTTGGTAAATTATATAACTTGATAAAAATTATATTTTATTCAATCAACATACATAAACAACTAAACAATATTTTATGTTTCAATAGAAAGTTGAAAAGATAAAAAAAATGAGAAGCATACTGCAAAATAAAAAATATAGAGACAAAAAATAAAAAAGAGTCTAGACGGGGCACGGCTTAATAGAGTGAAGTCTGGATAGGGCGAAATTTTGACAAAAGGCTAAATGGGGAAGGCAGGGTGGATCAAAATTTCAGCGGGTCAAGGCTTGCCCTGCCCTGCCCTATTTACATTCTTAATTGATAAGTTGCATTTCTCGTGCAATGTTTTTACTTCTTTTCATCCTTTCTTTAGTCGGGAGTCTTTTATAAACAACTTTTCTGTTCTTTCATGGTAGGGGTAAGACTGCGTACATGTTACCATTTTCAACCCCACTTCTGAAAATTTGCTGGGTTTATTGCTGTTATTGTGTATTCTAGTGCAATATATAAGTTCACACTGCCTCTTCCCCGTTCTCAATCCAGTTTGGATGATATTTGGACCTTTTCCGTTAAAAAAATTGATCGTCTGAAAAAAAGGATATGTTAAGCGTAATATTTTCAGTAATGTGGCATGTATCTCCCAACTTACGATGAGTGCTACATGCCCTTTTTTTAGTCAGCATCACAAAAAATAGCATTTGCACGACTAAATGACCTTTAATAGAAAAAAATCATTTAATCAATTCTAAATACTAGGTGATACAAATGTTAGAAATATTTTCTAATAAAAACTTTGTTAGTTATTAGCGGTTACTGTAGTATTAAGTTTAGCAAAATGTTTCAGTGTTGGCTCCATCAATAACAAGTAGAATAACAGAAATGAGTGCAGAAAATAAATAAAGAATAAAAGTGATCAATGAATGCAAATATAACGATTAATTGAGACATGGAGATGGCTCTCTACTCGTTTTATTCATCTTTATTTTAGTGGAAGTATAATGTTATGAAAAGTCATTTAAAAAGTTAATTAGTTTTTCAATACCTCGAGAAAACTATTGGAAACTTAGGACTTTAAAAAGAGAGTGAATCCTGTAATACGAATAGTATTATCATCACAAAATCGAGCTTCTTTTTCAATCAAATAGCGGAGGAAGGAGGACAAATTTGATTAATAGCATGTTTGGCCAATTTTTTTGAGATGTTTGACCAAGCTTTTAAAAGGAAAATAAATGCTTTTGAGGAGATGTAGAAGCAAATTTTGAGAAGCAGAAGAATGTAATTTCTCTCAAAAAACACTTTTCTGATAAACACACTTAGAAGCAATTTTTAAAAGCTTGGCCAAACACTAGTTACTGTTCAAAAGTGTTTTTCAAATTAATTAGCCAAACACAAATCGATTATCACCCAAAGTACTTTTTTGAAGAATATTTCTCAAAATAAGCAGATTTTAGAAGCTTGACCAAACATATTATAAGTATTTCTTTGAGAAGCTCATTAATTTGTACCCCCTCTTCACTTTTACTTGTCCACTATACTAAATCAAGAAAAAGATAATCTTTTTTTTCCTGTTTTACCCTTTGTCATTAATTGCTCATTTTCAAATTATTTCCCAAGATTTTTTGAAATGCTATTATTATTAGGGGTTAATGGTAAAATTCATGCTACAACTTTTTTTTAAGGGACATGAAAAGTCCAAAGTGGACAAGTAAAGTAAATGGAGCGAGTACTAAATATAACTATGCAAGTGTTATTTGGGTCGATGGTCTTCCGAAAATAGCTTTTCTATTTGCTCTGGGGTAGGGTTAAGATTTGCGTAAACTCTACTCTTCCTACACTTCACTAGTGAGATTTTACTGAGTTGTTGTTGTTGCAAGTGTTATTTGGGGTCCACATCATCTCCTCCTTTGACCTAGTAGTTCTCTCTCCCTTTAAAATAACAAACTTTGACCTGGTAAATTAAAGTAGGAAAACAAAATAATAATAGGGAAAAAACAGGAAAAAAAAGCGATAAAGAAAAAGAGGAAAAGCAAAAAGGAAAAAGAGACAAACTGATATCAACAAAAACGGAAAAAAGCAGGCGTCTATTTTTCCAGCTTTGTGCCATTTCTTTTGCGTCTTTCGGCTCTTCACCACCTTTTTTCAACCTTCTCGCCGGCAGACGCCGTACGCGGCGGCTCTTTTCACCTGTCGGAGCCGGAAGCGATTACCTTCGAATGCTCGCCGATTTTCAAAGGCTTTTGTCTTCTAATTCACCGTCCCTTTCCCGGTGATGGAGACAAATAATTCTCTTCTACAACGGTACCGTAACGATCGACGGAAGCTTCTAGAGTTTCTGTTATCATGTGGATTAATTAAAGAAATTCGAACTCCTTCCGGTCCTACTTTCTCCCTCTCTAACATCAATCTCGATGTTATCAGTGCTGATTATGTCCTTGAATGTGTACAATCTGGTATGTCTTTTTCTTTTGTTTGTCCATTTCGCAAAGTCTTTTAACAATAAACATCAATATATTATACCCTCCTTCGCAATTTCTGTGATGTCATTTCCTGTTTAGTATGTCATACGTTTTGTATTTAGAACAGAAGTCTCAAAAGTCTTCGTTCTTAAATAAACTCCATGCTATAATCTGAACGAAGGGACGACGGGAGTATTACCTTTTCTGCTCGAAAGTAATGCTTAAAATGGTATTTTTGTATTAATTCCATATTCATTTCTTAATTGAAATTTGCATATTGAAGAACTGTATGAAAGGTACTAAAAACCAGAACTTTTTGTTAGAGTTAAGAATATTTTAAATTTTTTGAATATAAATTGGTAATAATGATAAGTGTTTGACATGTCAAATAATAACAGTGTCAAAATCGCAGCTTTTTTCTATAGTTAAAATATTCTAAAAGTTTTTGAATTAAAGTGGTAATAACATAACAGTTTGACTCGGCAAATGGTAGTAGTACCAAAAAGGTTGGGGCAGAGGGGTGGAGTATCAATTTGAATCGTAACTTCTTTGTTTTGATGTTTTTTTGTTGTTCTTTTATATGGAATGAATTTGCTGCATGTTTTCTGTAGTTTGTTTACATTCAAAGGCTGAAGCTTCTTGTTTCACTGTCATTGTTCTGAATGATTAGGTGGGGTGCTGGATGTATCTTTAGCAGCTAAGAAGTATCACGATGAACATCGACATCCAAAAACGGTAAGGATTTATGATTTCTTTTGGTCTTCAATTGACCACCACTACAGTGGGGTGATGAAGTTCTAATCTACTATGTCCATGGAATAAGTTATGTCATGTAGAGGGAAGTAAATCAAAGTGAATGCAATGAATAACTGTTGCTTTCTATTATTTCAAAGCTATTAATTTTTGGGTGCCAAAAGACCCATGAGAAGTTAAAAAAGTTTATCCCTGCATTAATATTGGAGTTGGAACTACCTCCTGCTATCAGATTCTGAGTTATGAGCATAAAGAATAAGGTTCTGATTATATACGGCCAGTATACCTATTTATGATTCCTCAACCTTTTTATGTTCCTTGTTTTTTCTTCCATTTAGTATACCTGTTACTAAAGGAAAATTTCTTGAGATCAGATCAATAAGCTGCTGTTTGACTTCTGATAGGTGAAACACGTTCATCTTTGAAGATAGCCATGCTAAAATGAGCAAATTAATGCTTTACTTATCAAATAAATAAGAGCAAATAAATGCAAAATATATTTTTGTTAATTTTAGATGTGAAGTATTTCATTTTTCCTCAAATGTATTGAATTAAAGAATGATTAAATAACTGTTTGGGAAAGAAAAACGTTGCATTTTATTGTGTTTCTACCTTTGAAATGGCCTAAATGTTATTCTTGTAACAATCTCTATAGATGCAGTTGCACACAGGCGATGTGTATTTTCTTGTTACAGATCCAGAAGCAGCTGGATCCCACCCTCAGCGTGTACCACCTCCTATCATGAAGAATCACTCTAACAACAATGGACCATGCCATTCTGATTATACAGATTTCTCTCTCTACGGTGATGACCATGGGGTAGACAGTAAAGCTACAGGAACTGCAGGGTCATTTCCCATTAATCAAGCTGATCTTCCGTCAATAGGATTACCTGCACTGAAAACAGGTATATGCTTATTATCATGATACAAAAAGAAGAATGAAGCACACAACTGTTACTCCTGTAGCATGCGGAAGAACCATTGGTCTGTATCCTATCTTTAATTATGTTTATCTTTGGAGTAAACTGATACAAAGGTTTAGGTTTCCTGAAGGACTACTGGACGATGATCTGCGTGAATCTGCCTATGAAGTATTTCTTGCTTGCATGGTGTGCTCTGGGTAAAAGTTCTTAACTATGATTTTCATCATGTGTTTGTATTTGAGCGATTTATAATTATTTGAAGGTACTAGTCAAAAAGCACTAGCAATTTTCATTCTGATGGCCATTAATTTTCTCTTACTTCCTAGCACTACAATCTCTTTCAATCTCGTAAAACTTACTCTAACTTTTAGGCTTGAGATTCGCTTGGCCGAGGGTAAAAAGAAAGAGAAGAGTCCTAGATTTCTGGCTGGGCTGAAGAATAGAAGGGAGAAAAGACATTCGCGGTCCATGTCTGGGTCACTGGCTTTTGATAGAAATACGGAGCTCATCGAAACTTTCAGGAAGCAAATGCAGGCAAGTTGTCATTGTCTTTGTTTTTCTTAAAATTTTAGATATAGCGCTGCTGACATCTACTTAGCAATTTGAAGCCAGGTAAAAAAGGCTTCCGTGGGTGACTTCTTAAGGGAAATTTTGTCGATACACCAAAAACAAAATTCTATTATTGGATGCTTAGTTGTGAATGATGTATTGCATGAAACTTGGTGGCACCCCTTGGTGCTCTTGAAGAAGTAATTTTTGTTTTGAAGGATGGCCTGGAGGATGCTGGTCTTGTCTGGGAAATAAGTGATCTTTATTTCAATTTCCACCAAGACATGTTTGCTCTCTACCCACTTCCTTATTGTGTGTTGCACACATACATGAAGAACTTTAAACAAGCTGCACTATTATGCATATTTCGTAGAGAAATTTTGCAGTTTGCACAACAACCGTGTGGCATTGCTTTTAATCCTAACTATTTGGGACCAGTTTTCCTAGTCCCCATAAATGTATGAGTATACATATGACATGCTAGAGGGATGACATGCTTCATTTATAAGAGAGTTATAGATGATTCCTGAAGTCTAAGTAGTTTTTTTTGCTGGGCTGAAGTCAAGTAGTTTTTCTTTCCGGAGCTGAGTGGTTTAACTGTGTGTATCTCGGGGCTAAAGATGTATTTGGTAGTATGCATTATGAATTTTTGAGGTAGCAAGGTGGTAGGGTGATGTTAATGCGTTAGGTGGAGTTTTAGTTAACAAGATCAAAGCATGACGATCACCATTGAAATCAAGTCTAGAAAATACATAAACGCTAAAAAGGCTATAATTATTAATTAGTCTAAAGTAGGAATGGCAATTTTCCTCCAACACACAGATATCTGTATCCGCATGGTTAAGTTTTCTTTGAAAAGAACAATGGCTGAGGAGAGAATGAGGATTAAAATCTTGAACTTTTAAATTGACCTAGAATGGATTATTTTTTTGATGAAGATAAAGAACCTAGAATGGGTTATTATATTACATCTTAGCTTCAATAATAGACTAAGCTTCAGAACAGCAATTGGGTTATAACTAAATCCGATAGTTGATAGCTTAAACCTATCCAATATTTGTGCAAATTGACTTATCGTCCTTTTGGAATCTCTCCTGTTAACGTCCTCCACTCAATTTGTCCTATGAGGCTCTTCACCTCACTACACCTATTTGTGAGTTGTCTACATAGCTTTATGCGTGAAGTTTCATCCGATTGATTGACAGTATACTCTTTTTATTTTTCGGGCTTTTGTTGTCACTCCTTTAACTTCTTGCTCCACGAAATTGTTTATGACTAACATCTACTCATCACTAGATCTCAGAAGCAATGGATGCTCTTATTCGGCGAAAGTTGGTGCGTTTGGCTTCTGGGAAATCATTTGGACAGATCGATGTTGCTCAAATCGCACTGGGGTTTTTGAATGGCACAACGAAGTCTGAATTTCAGAATGAGAAGTCATATATCCAATGGAAGAACAGACAAGTAATACTAATTAATGCCTTTTGGTTCATAACGAGTTTTTTCCGCTTAAAAGTTTCCTCTTAAAAGATTTAGAGTCTGTCATAACTTGATCTTCATGGAAGTCGTCTTTATATATTTTCTTTTTATCCACATTTGTCAGAAATGTTTTGATTTGGTGGGTCCATATAGTGGTAGTTGTCAGATTGACATGTGACATTATGCTACAAATTAGAGTTCTGGTTTGTGGCAGTAATTCTTAATTGAATCTGTTGTTAATCTAAAGGAGTAACTAAATGGTTAATCTGATAATGTTCGAAAATCAATAAAGCAAGGATCTGAGAAAATGATTATATTTGCGTGATGGATTATACCAAATTTGATTCTTCTTCGGGAGGGTACAAATGTTAAAGGTACATATTAGTATGCGGCTGATCTCTTGACGTGGATGGTCTTTGCAATTTTGGAATCACAAGGTTTTTTGTAATAATCCGAGATGAAATTTGTTTCGTGGTTGAACATTGCCGAAACAAACAAGCACATTTTGTTTGAGCGAAACTCAAAAATAAAAGAAGAAATTACTGAATCGGAGATACCTGTCTCTTTCTCTTTCTTCCCCTCCCTCTGTTCTCTCTTTTCAAGGAATCACCTTTTGTGGTTGTTTTCTCCATTCTTATTTCTCTCCAGGTTTTGGAATGGGGGAGAACAGGATTTACTTTAATGTTGGGTTCAAATATTTTGATATTACCGGGTGGTCTGCTAGCAACTCAGAGTGGTACGAATGGGTTGAGAGAAGTCGCAAGATAATGAGGAGACATGAGCAAAAAGATCATGGAATGGATTTGCTTCACTCTTAAAGAGGCCTCAAAGGACTAGAATAGAGTTGTCCGGAGATGGAAAATTTCAGAGCAGGACTTAGAGCACTTTTGCACCAGGAAATTTAATGAGCATGGGAGATACATGAGCATTCTGTCCTTAAATGGTGGAGGAAGATCAGTACTTATTATTCCTGAACCAGTCTTTAATGCAGGTTGGAATGAGATAGCATTTAAGATCAACAACTTCGTTAATACTCAAAAAAAGTAGCATTGGCTACTCCCCCAAGATTAACTGAGGCCAACTATCCTTATAAGAAGGATTTACAAGATAGTAAATGGAAGACTAGGTGTCTTCGTAAAGCAGAGGTGACTTGTAAAAGTGGAAATGTTGTCTCTGAATCTGCTGAAGCACAAGAGAATGGGCTTTTGAAGAGATGTTTAGTGGTGAGTTTTGGAGAAGAGGCGAAGGAAAAACCCAGACTTACTGACATAAGAAGGTGGTCAACTTCAACTTGGAAATGTTTTTGGGGTGAACATCTATGAGATGTACGAGGATTTGTTCTTATTCGAATTCGAATTCCCTAATAGATACATGGCTGAGCGGACCATTCAAGGGCAATGGTTTTGGAAAAAGCTAAGGCTGCAATTAGAATGATGGAACCCCATGGCAGGCTGTATTTCAAATTCCATTGAAATCAAGGAAACCTGGATTAAAGCGGTAGGAATTCCCCTTCATCTGTGGAGAATTTTTCAAGAAATAGGCGAGTTCTGTGGAGGATGGGCGGCTACTGAAGAAGAAACAAAGTTGAAAAATATCTGAAATAGGCTAGAATTTTGGTAATGAACAATGGGAGGAATCAATCAAGAGAGGTGTCACAAGTTGTTGCGGAATCACTCACCACATTCTAATCTAGCCGGAAAGCAAGGCTAGATATGAAGTTTCACCGGAATTAGCAGAAGGAGGCATCCGAGAAGAAGATAAAGTGCAAGAACCAGTTATTGCCTTTACCAGAGAGCAAATAGGGTAACAAACTGTGCTGAAGTACCAAAATCCCCTTTTTACATGGATATCAAAGACAGAAAACACGTTGGTGGTACTTCTTCGACAACTGGAAGATTTTCGAAGCAAACATACGCGAGAAACAGGTGGTTGAGTTTAATGAAGCAACTAAAATGGGCCAGCAAGTTGAGCCCAATAAAGAGACAACTTTTAATAATTCTTTTGGGCTAGACTTTGCAAGCCAAGTAATCATTAATGATTTAAAAGGTCCCAATTCATAATATTTCCCACACGATCTCTTTGTTGAAGTTCTGGAACCTTATTCCATTCAAAAGTTGGTGCATGCAAAGCCTCAAAGTGCAGATTTTCAAGGAAATTATGCAGAGATAACTGCGGCCATAACAAAGGTTGTTTCGGGAGATAGATTTAATTGGGGCAACAGAATATCTAGAGGAAAGAGAAGGTGAGAGCAGGGGAATGGAAGATCAAACTTTGGAATTAGCTCAACAAAATAAAATTATATCTATAGAAAATTGGGAAGTGGAAGAGTCTGAACCTCTTCTCATTCAGCAACAACGAGCCATTCAAGTCACAACAAGGGAGACATCACTAGGTCCACATCAAGCTGGGCAAATTACTTGGGGTAGACTTCCAGGGGCATGAAGAGAGGGGAAGTAATGGAAACTGGTTGCTACACAAACTTGCAAGTTTGTGGCACATTTTCAGAACATTTCATGTCATATAATTGGGGTATATGCTCCAAATAACTACATTGAAAGAAGGATAACGTGGGATGAGATAGGTTCAGTAAAGGGATTGATGGAAGGGCCTTGGGCTGTTTGTGGAGACTTTAATGTCACCAGATTCATTTCAGAAAAAAGGAATTGTAAGAGGAGAACAAGGGGTATGGTGGAATTTTTTGATTTCATTGAAGCATAAACTTAATTGATCTACGATTAGAAGATGGTAGCTTTACTTGGTTTAAAGGGGATAATCAAGATATGGCTTTCAGAATTGATAGGTTCCTAATTTATGAAGAGTGGGATGAAAGTTTTGGTAATATAAAACAGATTCCCCTACAAAGACTAGCATCTGATCACATTCCAGTAGCTCTACAGGGGGCACTTGGAACATGAACAAAAACTATTTTAAATTTGAGAATTGGTGGCTAGGAACAACTAGTTTCAATGACAGAGTCAAAGAATGATGGAGCTCTTTTGATTTTTCAGGCAGACCTGACTTTATACTGGCATGTAAATTAAAAGCTCTCAAATCAAAACTCAAGGAGTGAAGCAGAAGTGAGACATGGAACTTGGGATATCAAAGGAAGAATGTTAGCCAAATGGCAGAACTGGATGAGGTTCTTGGAGACAAAATTTTAACAGAGGAAGAAACTATCAAGAAGGCAGCACTATTCATGGAGTATGAGGAGTTGATCAAAAATGAGGAAATCTCATAGAGACAAAAATCTAGGGCCCTATGGTTGAAAGAAGGTGACAAGAACACTAAGTTTTTTCACAAAGTGACAAATGCACATAAAAGATTCAACAATATTGACCAACTGATTACATGGAGAATTAACAGAGGAGCCAGCTAGAATAGAAGAGGATAGTATTCATTACTATTAGAAGTTGTACGAAGAAACTACTCAATAGAGACCTGCAAGCCACTATTACAAATTGCTGGTTTTAACTGAGGAGGATAAGGAAGCTCTACGCTGTAACTTTGAAGAGAATGAAGTGCTAAGGTGCTTGATGTTATGTGTAATAGATAAAGCTTCTGGCCCAGATGGTTTTAGTATGGGTTCTTCATCAATGCCGGGAGAGTGAAGTATGACATCATGAATGCTTTTTAAAACTTTTATGACGAAGAAGTTTTTGAAAGAAGCTTCAATTCATCATTTATTGGTCTTATTCAAAGAAGAAAGGTGCTAAGGAACTAAGGGATTTCAGGCTATCAACTTGATAGGTAGCATTTACAAATTGTTTTCCAAAGTTTTGGCATAGAGACTAAAAAGGGTAATTTCACAATTGGTGGACTATCAACAAATGGTTGTCATTAAAGGTAGACAGATCATGTATGTTTTAATGGTAGCCAATGAAGCAGTCGATTCTATGTTGTAACAAAATAAACCCGGTATGTTGTGCAATCTTGATATTGAAAAGGCTTATGATCATGTCAATTAGAGTTTCCTCCCGAGCTTGCTAGAAAGAATGGGTTTTGGTCAGAA
This sequence comes from Nicotiana undulata, assembly GCA_005239495.1. NCBI lineage: Eukaryota > Viridiplantae > Streptophyta > Magnoliopsida > Solanales > Solanaceae > Nicotiana > Nicotiana undulata. The sequence continues at coordinate 48,006 of ML291814.1, forward strand.
ATGGATAAATTGGATTAAATTCTGCATTTCAACAATCAAATTTTCAGTTCTTATAAATGGTTCCCAGCAGATTTTTTCAAAGTAGAAAGGTGACTCAGGCAAAGTGATCCTTTATCACCTTTTCTGTTTGTGCTTGCTAAGGAATGTCTTAACAATATGCTTAAAACAACCAATCAGTATGGGTGGATAAAAAGTTTTGATGTAGCTAGAAAGGGAAATGATAGTTTAGAAGTGACTCATCTACAATACGATGATGATACTCTCATATTCTGTGATGCTGAAGAAGATCAACTGAAATATCTCACGATGATTTTGGTTCTTTTCGAAGGAATCTCTGGTTTGCACATCAATGGGAGGAAAAGTTTCCTTTACCCTATCAATGAAGTCACAAACATGAATATGTTAGCTGTTGTTCTGGGTGGTGAAGTAGGGGCTTTACCAACAATATATCTTGGAATGCATTTGGGAGCTGAATCTAAGTCAATAAGGATTTGGAACAATATTATAGAGAAGTGTGAAACAGATGGAAGACCAGTATCTATCTTTAGGTGGCAGAGTGACTCTTATCAACTCAGTTCTTGATGCAGTTGTAACATATATGATGTCCTTGTTCCCCATTCCAATAGGAGTCATCAATAGGTTGGATAGCATCAGGAGGAATATTTTATGGAATGGGAACAAAGAAAGGTAAGGCTACCACTTGGTGGAATGGAAAGCACTCACTTTTGGCAAGAAACTTGGAGGGCTAGGGATCAAGAACTTGAAGATTCAGAGTAAAGTTCTTAGAATGAAATGGTTGTGGAGGCTCAACAAGGAGAATCAAATTCTTTGGGAAAACATTATTAAAGCAAAATATGGACATGAAGACAAATGGATGACTAAGGAAGTCACTACACCATATGAGGTTAGTTTATTGAGATCTATTAGAACATTGTGGAGTGAGTTGAGGGATGATTCCAAGATCAAAGTGTTTGATGGGAGTAAGACTAGCTTTTGGAAGGACAATTGGCATGAAGTTGGCAGATTGGATGTGGCTTTTCCAGAGGTCTTCAGTTTAGCTCTATATCAGCAATAGCAAAGATGTGGACACCTTAAGGATGGAACATCATTTTTAGAAGACATATCAACGAGAAGCATAAAGAGTGATTGAATTCTTCTGTACACTAGAGCAGTTTAGTGGATTACAAGCAGGTGAAGACGTATTATGGTGGCAAGGCAGCAGTAAGGGTTTATTCAAAGTTAATGCAGCTTACAAGAGGATGAATTACTCCAACCAGCAGATAGACAATTGTCCTTGGAAACACATCTTGAAAACAAAAATTCCTCACAAGTTGCTTGTTTTGTGTGGCTACTGGCTAAGAAAGCAGTCCTTACGCAAGATATTTTGATGAAAAGAGGTTTCATTTTATGTTCTAGATGCTTTTTGTTTGGGCAAACAACAGAGACAATTAACCATCTCTTTCTTCACTGTAAGATAACATCTCATCTATGGGGAATTATTCTTAACCTCAAAGGCATTTCCTGAACCATGCCTTGGAAGTTAGAAGGTTATAGATGCTTTTAAAAGTTGGGAGGAAATAGGCCTACATGCAAAGGACAGGACCAGATGGAGAATTATACCTGCTTGCATTTGGTGGACAATTTGGAACGAGAGAAACTCTAGATGTTTTGAGAATGTGGAGAATGGGGTGCAGAAGATCAAGTTAAACTTTATTTTGCTGTTGTGTTTTTGGTGTAATCAGATCTGCACAAATGATACTGTCACCATTATTGATGTTTTAGATTAAATATAGTGAGTGTCAGTGATATTTAGAGTGTTTTGTATATATGGTTTCAGTACTACCTAATTACTGTTTTGCTACATATGAAATATAGAAAAGTTACCGGTTTAAAAAAAATAGAAGAAATTACTGAGTGACATCAAATAATCAAGCTGAAAAAACAGTGGGTTGGGGATGCATCTTTTATTCTGGAACATAAAATCTGAAGTTTGAGTATATCTAGGATTCATAAGTGTCATTATTGAGATATTTTTATTTATAAACCAGCTGGACTTCCAATTAATGTAAATATTATCACAACCCTCTGTTCTTAGTTATTCTAACTTCTAGATGATTTTCTGTAGGCTAATATCCTTGAAGAACTTTTATCTGCTGAGCAATCAGTTGGAACTCTTCTTGCAAAGATTAGGAACTTTGAGGTATGTCTGCCTGCAGTTCATTTTCTATTGCTCATCAAATCTGTTCTTCAGTTTCAGATTGAGAAGATACTTCATTCTGCTGTAGGAATGGGACATTAAGATGTCTCCCTCTGAATGCAGTGATGTGCTATTTTCCATTAGAAATGTTGCTTTGACGTTGTCATCTGTGCCTGGGAATCTGGGTATACAAGGCGAGACATATTACTGGAGTGCTGGTTATCCCTTTAACATAAGGCTGTATCAGAAGCTACTCCTTGGTGTATTTGACATTCTAGAAGATGGCCGGCTCATAGAGGTCTCAATTGTGTCTTTGATTTTACGTTGTTTTTTCTGAGTGTAGTTGCTTAATGCTTCTCGTCATCAGGAAGCTGATGAAATCCTAAAGCTCATCAAATCAACATGGCCTTTGTTGGGCATTACCCAGAAGTTACATGATGTGTTATATGGATGGGTGCTTTTTCAGCAGGTAACTGAGCTTTGCTATGTTATTGAAGCAGTCTTCTGCCATCTCCTCCATCTCTCTCTCCTTGTTACTGATGCATTTTTAGGTACATAATACATGAACATATGCCATACCTAGGTAATGAAGTTGCATTATTGGCTGGATAACTCATGTGTCAAGACATACTGATCTTCAATCACGACATATTTTAGCCCTAGATTCTTCAATTGCATCCTCTGTTTGCACAAAATATGAGACCTTGAGTGGCACCCATGTTACCACTCACTTGAACATCTGCTTGTTATGTTAAAAAAGTTTATTTCAAAAGGCTGGAGAGATTTATATGCTATACTGAATGTCAAGTAAGCTGGCTACCTGTGTGTTTAATCTCCCTTGAATAACTTCTTGTTTCAAAATTGCTCCCTGTTCCCGTGTTCATGACACAATAGGATCCGTACTCTCAAATTATTACATGTGTAACCTTCTTTATGGCTTGTACCTGGCTGCTTTGGTGCCCCACCTCCCGCATGATTGTTCTTTAACAATCTGACCGGGTTTTGATTAAAAGTTAATGATCCATATCATCATAGTGACTCTTTTAATTCCTTTTCTGTTTTTTTTTCAAGTTATAACTTGCCATCTATCATTCTGACCTGCATTTGTAAGTGGTTGTTAAGCTATACATCTAATTGATGCCTAAAAGAAGTTGGAGGCTTCAACACATAACCTATCATGATATGCCAAAGAAAATTCGCGAGATTTTTCCGATGGGTGTACTTATAATGCGCTGTCCTCTGCCTGATTTTATAAAATATTTTATTTATTTAAAAACAAAACTTTATACTGGATGACAAATCAACCAGTTGGCATTAATGTTGAATATTAAGAGAATGTGTGTACTCTTCTAACTAAGGAATATCCTTTTCACTTATTAGCATAGATAATGATTTCCTACCATAGCCTATGACTCTTCTCTGAGGAGTCTCTCATGTAAATTGCTAATCAACCAAGTAAATTAGAAATTTTCTCTTCTATTTCACATTGTATCATAGCCTTTACCATTTTAGGTATAAAGTTAAGCAGCTTACGCCTAGAGGTGCGGAGTTATGCTGCTTACTCCTCTCTTTAATGATCATTGCTCCTCCTCTAGGGTATTTGAGCCTTTCTCTCCTCGCTATGAATGTTGCTTATTTCTCCTGTGGTTGTTTTGTTATCACTCCTCCCTATGGCGGTCGTGCTGCTCCTCTCTACAGTGATCATCGCTTTCCTCTAAATTTTGAATTCTTGTCATTGTTCTGCCACTTTTAGCTACAGTAGTGTGTCCTGGGGATTTGCAACACCAAATCTGTTTTTGGTGATTGAGAGTAGATTCTTTTCTGGCTGTAGTACAAGAAACACTTTCTCCACCGTGTATTATTCCAAACAAAATTCCGCCCGAAGCTTTTTATGTTTTTAATAAGACAACTCAAGTTGGTTTGCGCGCTCTGAGGTTAAGGGGACGTGTTGTGTATTGAGAGGATGTGTGTCCAGATACAGACATTCTAGAATTCATTGAGCATGAGCAAAAATATTACAATATTTTATAAGATATCTTAGGATATTCTCTATTTAGATATAAAAGAGTTGTAAAACTTTGTTTTTAGCCTTTCCATTCAAGTATTGAATCACTGGACTTGGAAAAATCTGGACAGAGAAAAGAATATAGGGCTAAGAGAAGCTCTTCTATCAAGCCTCTACTTTGACTTTGATGAACTGGTCAGAGCAATAAAAGTTTAATTAGTCCACAGTAATGAGAGAGAACACCTAGCGGAGAAAAACTTTTTTTTTTTGGATGAGTCACCTAGCCAAAAAAAAGAAAAACATTGCTGGAGCTGAGCATGTATTAAAGCTGCAAATCAACCAAGTCAATAAGAGGGAGCCTACTTTGGCTATAGCATGCATACTTCTTCACTGAAGATTGTGTTCTTGACTTCTTGCTAATTTTTTTTGCACTTTCTTAATTTTATCTTTTGGAAGAATCTGAATATTAGCCTTCTTATTTTGCATGTCTAATTCTGGTGTTGCCCCTTATGCTTGCAGTTGTTAACGAGGAGCTTCACTCCCTGTGCTTTTGTGGATAATTTGATGCATTTAGCATTTATGGAGTGCAAGATTAATCGTTGTAAAGTCATTATTATTATTATTTGTAGACTTTGATAAGATTTCTGATGCAGTTTCTTCCTGATTGAAGTTTGTTGGGACAGAGGAGGCAATGCTTTTGGACTATGCAGTTCGTAAAGTGCGGAATATTCTGTCACCTGAAGATGTTGGAAAGAAGGAATCAAAGTATTTGGAGAGCCTAGTTTGTTGTACTCGCCGAAATGGGTCTGAGATTAGGCTAAATTTGGTGCAATCTATCCTTTGGTCAATTACTTTATGGTGTGACAACAAGTTGCTGGATTATCATTGGCATTTTCGTCAGGTTCTTTTCTATGCTTGCATATTCTTCTTAGATTCATTCTCTAATGTGTTGTATGGCTTGTTAATGGTTGTCTAGCATGCAAAATTCTGTGTCTGATGAGAATTTCCTCCATTTTTCAGAAGCCTTGTCTTTTCAAGGGGGTGTTATCCATGGCGTTAGTGGTAGGAAATCAGAAGTTCGATGCGTCTGGAAATATGGAGGTATTTGGGGGAATTTATTTCTATTAAGTGCCTTTTCTGTTAGCAGAAATAAGATAACCATGGACAATATTTTACTGGGCAACTAAATGTTAATAGCCTCTTGCCCTTTTTGGGAAACCTCTTTGCCTGTTGGTCTCTCTTTCTGCCTATTTCCTCCTTTAGATTTTCTGTAAGGAAGCTGCCCAACGGGCAATTGTGCATACTGCATTATTTGTGAGAATGCGTCAAGCTGAAACCACAGCAAAAAAGGAAAATTAAAATTTAGAAAAGCATGAAGCAAGCTATTTATGATTATCAACCACTTGTAGTTATCCAAGTATACAACCCAAAAAAGACTTGACTTGGCATCATTTTTATCTTCTCCTTTATGTAATTGGACATTTCAGTTAGACAAGAATCTAGAATTGCAATCCATCCAAAGCAAGCTACTTTAGTAGGGCTCTTGTTTCTGTATCAAGTGTTAGAAGTTAGAACCCTCGCGATGCACAGATACTCTGACAAAATCACAGTATATTTATTCTCCTCTTTATACATTAGTTTTTGTTCTACAATATTTTGATTTTTTTCATTTAGTGTTTATCTATAATACGAATATTATTGTATTATTTTTCTAAATGGATGGTGTTGAATTAGTTCAAAGGTTAAACATAGAAGTTCTTTTATTATATGTCATAAATCTACTAACCTAACTAATTTTGTCCTAAAATTTGACACTTGTTAAATTTTTGTTGTGATACTTGGGTTCATCACATTGATTTGCTTCTCCTATTCTTTCTCTCTCTCTCTCTCTATATATATATATATCTTTTCTTTTTATTTTAAATTATTTAAATTCAAATAGTAATTAATTAATAACTAACCTAACTAATTTTGTCCTAAAATTTGACACTTGTTGAGTTTTTATTGTGGCACTTGACATCATCACATTGATTTGCTTCTCCTATTCTATATAGATAGAATAGAAGTTTTCTTAAAAATGTATAGATATTTAATTATTTTAAATTCAAATTCAAAAAGAGTAACTAATTATTAACTAACCTAACTAATTTTGTCCTAAAATTTGACACTTGTTGAATTTTTGTTGTGACAGTTGGCATCATCATAAGCAATTCTTAAAAATGTATATATATTTAATTATTTTAAATTCAAATCCAAAAAGAGTAACTAATTATTAACTAACCTAACTAATTCTGTCCTAAAATTTGACATTTGTTGAATTTTTGTTATGACACTTGGCATCATCATATTGATTCGCTTCTCCTATTCTACATAGATAGATTTGTAGCAAGACTTGACCGAAAATCTTTTATCCTGGCTACCTTCCCAGAATATGCTGTCCTCCTTATCTTAAATAAAAAACACTGTGCTCAGTTTTTGTGGCAAGCCGCTCACATTTCCAATAGCGCAATCATTGAAATTTCTTTTAAAAAGAAGATTCTATCCTCCTGAGAAGCAGCTTGCCACAGTACAAGTGTTGTCAATGACCAGATTATTAAAATTCTTGGAAACTTGCTCCTTAAGGCAGTGTTTTCCAGATATTTATCCAGCCAAAGTCTACTCTTTTTTCCATTCCCAACTCTTACGCTGGTATGTAAGTCAAACTCATCCTAGCAATTCCTAATTTGCCTCCGTACGGCTACTCCATAGGGAGCTTTCACCAGTTTGGTATCCCAGGAGATTCCATCCCATATTCTACAGTCGCAACTTTTTCCAGAGTTCTTCCTTTCTATCATTAAACCTCCATTGCCGCTTGAAACCATCAAATTAACTCATAGTGCTTCACTCTATGGAGTCGAAAGAATACACCCAGATTTTATAACCTTCCAGCAATACTATGAGGCTGATTATTAAGCTAAAAATTACTATGCCTTAACTTATAACACCCGTATGTCTCCAAAATAGGATGGGAAAACACTTACAAATTTAACTAAGAGTCATTGAGTGGGATCACTATGATTTTACAGTAAACGACAGAATCACCTACCTTTCTTTTCGATAAAAACTTAAAAGTTTGATCACCAGCTACCACCATTGGAAACCCACAAAGAATTATACTTAAGAACATTAAAATGATGTCTCATTGGTCCCATAGACAAAAGAATACCATTTTCTTCATCTGTATCCTTCATCACTACCATTTATTACTGTGTTGCAGAACTCTCTGCTTTCATTGACATCCTTGACCCTCCCGCTCAAGAATATCAATGCCACCCCTAAGAACTATAATTCAGTATTTCGGTGATCAACTCTACGTGAGAGATTTCCTTTTGTGTAATAATCTTTTAAGCAGGGACAGAAAGGACTTTCTTATAGTCCTTGGGCTTGCCATCTTATCTTAGATTAGAAGTTTGGGTCGGGGAATTCTAGTTGTTGTGAAATAATTCATTTAGCTTTTATTTCTGTGCTCCTTTTGATCCTCACAAGAATAAGTTGGACTTAATTCTTAGGGGCTGTTTGGTTTGGGTTTTAGAAGAGCTAATACCCACATAAAAATTAGCATAAGCTTATATAATGTTTGGTTGGGATTTGAGGAGATTTATCTTCACAGAAAAATCAGCATTAATTCAACATTTGGTTGCTCCTTTTTTTCCCCTCAAAGTAATACCTGCATTATTATTTTGTTATAAAAAGTAAATAAATATTTTAAATGATGCATCATACACTAATATATGTAATAAATCAAACTAAACTGTCAACAAGAAATAATCCCTGCATTATACAATCCTTGCATTACTCATGCATTACGACTCCTTACATTATTAATCGCTGCATGACTAATCCCCGCATTGCTAATCCCTGCATAACTTTTCTCTAAACCAAATGACCCCTTAATGTTTCCTTGGAATCGTATTAATGTATTTCTTCACACTGTTGCAGCTGTTGCTCGATGCTTCAGATGAGATCATTGCTAGCAAAGTCAGAATGTATGTTCAGAGGTCTGCGGAAGCTGCTTGCGAGAGGGTATGGTATCTAATGGCTTTGCAAATACAGTAGAGGAATACCTGATTTTTTTTGTGAAAAAAGTTGACATATTAGGTTGATCTCAGGTTACTGGTGCAATAAATGCTGGATCTAAAGTAGATAAGAAACATCCTTTGGCTTTGCTTGCAAGTGAATTGAAATCAATTGCTGAGAAACAGCTAAATGTGTACCATCCGGTCCTCAGGCATTGGTGTGCTGAAGCTGGAGTAGTCTCAGCTTTGAAATTGCACAGATTTTATGGTGAAAAACTGGTCAGATTTCAGTGATAAATAATAACCTCCAGCACCTTTTTTTGTTGTTCTTTTGAGTCAAAATTTCCTAACCTGCTGTGTAGGAGCCATTTCTCAAGAATATATCTTGCCTTTCCGAAGATGTGAAGCAGGTGCTTGCTGCAGCTATTCTATTGGAGAATTATCTCCTTGAGCTCCATTCATCTGAACGAGTAGAAAATGTGCATTCCCCATTGATGTTAGACTTTGAGCGTAAGGTAAAATTTGCACTAGGAAATCTATTTCGTGTTGCTGGAACTGTGTAATGAGCATAATGAGCTTGTTTCTCTTCTGGAGCTGTCCTGGATGCCACATGTTATTTAGTTGTTTCTACTCTTACTTGAATTTTTCCGTAAAAATGAAATGAAATATGCTGAATTTTACTTCCACTACGTGCTGGAGTTTTTCCGATCACATGCAGGTGAACATTTTTCAGTCCATAAGAATGTTAGTGGAAAGTAATATATGGTGTTGCCTTCATAAAAAAGTAATATATGGTATTGCTAAAGGCTGCATGCCCAGAGGCTAGGCATGCAGGCTATGCACTTTCCCTTGCTTAAGAGGCCAGACACCTGGCCCCTAAAACATGTGCCTCGGCGTCTATGTGGTCTGTCACTAATTTTGGCAAAGTGATATATTAATTTCAAAGGAACTGTTATGGATGAATATCTTAATGGCTAGTCGCTAAATGTTAGTTAACAATGTTAAATTATACCTTCGTATCTTGAGTAAAAAAATTTTAGAATGGGTTTTGAACTTGATTATTGCTGTTTTACTTAATGTTTCACTTTACTGCAGTGTTTTCAATTCCTGACTATATAATTGTTGCATGTGTTTGTAGTTATTCTGCATTACATAGTAATCTTTTTGATTTTTGTTCATTTGTGCCTTACTTCATTAAAGCTCCGTTTACGGGGAATTTGTGCTTAAATTGAAAAAGTTGCTTCCCTGGCAGAACTTGACACTTCTCTTTGCGTTTGACTGTGATGGTTAATTTTCAGCTTATATTGTGATGAGTTACGACAGAGCTTGACTTTTCTGCTATCCTACATGAAATGGTTAAATGATGAAAAGAGACTAACTAATGTTTTGCAAACAGTGACATGTTTAAGAGCATAGATTCTATCGATAAGCAATTATAAATCTCCAGCTGTCTTTTAATTGGATTTCACTTTTATATTTACTCTTCTGAAACTATAATAAGAGGTTTTCTGTTGCTTTTGTTTTCTTGAACTGAAGATTGGAGAAATCGCAAGGCCAATTATTCTTGATTGGGTGATTGCTCAGCATGCGAGGATACTTGAATGGACTGGGCGTGCTGCTGATCTCGAGGTTAGCCTTTTAAAAGATTCTAAGTTGGTTGTAACATAGTAAAAGTTAGTCTGGTTCTGAATGCTAAAAGCATATACAACAACCACAACGACCTAGTAAAATCCCATTAGTGGGGTACGCAGACCTTACCCCTACCCCGAGGAGTAGAGAGACTGTTTCCGAAAGACCCTCGGCTCAAGAAGACGAAAAGAGACAATATCAGTACCACCAACAGATACCATAAGAAAAAATAATAACATCAAGCAAAAGCGATAGCCAGTAAATAGACCCGACACGATGAAAAACGAAAGAGTAGTAAGACACAACATTGCCACTAGCTGTCTCAGACAAAAACACTACCATACTAGCCTCACAAAGGTGAACGAAGGCAAGACTCAACTACCTCCTAACCTACAACCCTAATACTCGACCTCCACAACTTCTTTACAAGGCCCATGTCCTCGGAAATCTGAAGTCTCGCCACGTCCTGCCTGATCACCTCTCCCCAATACTTCTTAGGCCGCCCTCTACCTCTTCTCGTGCCCTCCAAAGCCAACTGCTCACACCTCCTTACCGGAGCATCTGGGCTTCTCCTCTGTACCCGAACCATCTGAGCCTCGCTTCCCTCATCTTGTCATCAATGGGAGCCATGCCAACCTTCTCCCGAATATCATCATTCCTAATCTTATCCATCCTAGTTTGTCCGCACATCTACCTTAACATCCTCATCTGTGCTACTTTATCTTCTGGATATGTGAGTTCTTAACAGGCCAACACTTAGCCCCATACATTATGGCCGGTCTAACTACCGCTTTATAAAAGTTACCTTTGAGTATCGGTGGCACTCTTTTGTCACACAGGACTGCAGATGCTAACCTCCAATTCATCCACCCCACCCAATACGGTGTGTGACATCCTCGTCGATCTCCCCTACCCCTTAGATAACCGACCCAAGGTACTTGAAACTGCCTCTACTTGGATGACCTGGGATTCAAGTCTCACATCCACGTCCATTTCCCTCGACTCAGCGTTGAACTTACACTTCAGGTATTTCGTCTTCGACCTGCTCAACTTGAAACCTTAGACTCAAGAGCTTGTCTCCAAACCTCCAGCCTCTCGTTAACACGTGCTCGCGACTCATCAATCGGAACTATGTCATCATCGAATAACATACACCATGGCACCTCCCCTTGAATATGGTGTGTTAACGCGTCCATTACCTGGGCAAATAAGAACGGCTGAGCGCAGAACCTTGCTACAACCCCATGACAACCGGAAAATGCTCAGAGTCGCCTCGTACCGTCCTAATCCGAGTCTTAGCCCCATCATACATGTCCTTAATCGCCCTAATGTCGGCAACTGACACACCTTTAGCCTCCAAGCATCTCCACAGAACTTCTCTGGGAACCTTGTCATACACTTTCTCCAGATCAATAAACACCCTGCACAGATCCTTCTTCCTCTCCCTGTACTGTTCCACCAGTCTCCTAATAAGGTGTATAGCTTCCGTAGTAGAACGACCCAGCATAAACCCAAACTGGTTGATGGATATAGACACCGTCCTCCTCATCCTCGCTTCAACCACCCTCTCCCAAGCTTTTATGGTATGGCTGAGTTATTTGATACTCCTATAATTGTTACAACTCTAGATATTACCTTTGTTCTTATACAACGGAACCACCGTACTCCACCTCCACTCATCTGTCATCCTCTTCGTCCTAAAAATAACACTAAACAGGCCAGTCAGCCACTCAAAGCCTGCTTTACCCACACACTTCCAAAATTCAACAGGAATTTTGTCTGGCCTGGTCGCTCTGCCCCTTCTCATCTTACGCATAACTCCCACGACCTCCTCAACCGTGATGCGCCTGCAGTACCCAAAGTCACAGTGACTTCTCGGAATGCTCCAGTTCACCTAGCACAATATCTCGATCCCCTTCTTCATTAAGAAGTTTATGAAAGTAAGTCTGCCATCTCCTCTTAATCTGGGCATCTTATATCAATACTCTACCATCTTCGCCCTTGATGCATCTCACTTTGTCCAAATCCCGAGCCTTTCTCTCTCGTCTTGACCAGCTAGAATAACATCTTCTCCCCGCCTTTCTCCCCCAGTTCCTCGTACACACGACCATAAGCTGCAATCTTAGCTTCCGTGACCGCCAACTTAGCTTCCTTTCTAGCTACCTTGTACCTCTCCATGCACGCTCACCTCTCCTCCTCACCTGTGCTCCCTACTATTCAGGTACGCCGCCTTCTTCGCTTCCACTTTGCCGTGGACCACTTAATTCCACCACCAGTCTCCTTTGTGCCAGCCAGAGACACCCGTCGAGACCCCTTACACCTATCTCGCAACCTCCCTTATACAATCTGCTGACGTCGACCACATAGTGCTCGTGTCACCATTGCTCCTCCAGGCTCCCATAGTCGAATAGCCCCTCCACTCCAAGGTTTTGTCCTTAGTCAAGGTTCCCCACCTGGTTCTCGGTCGTCCTCGGGCAGACCTTTTCCTCCTCTGTAACATAATACCAACGTCCATCACCAAGAGCCTATGATGCGTCACGAGTATCTTACCCGTAATAACCTTGGAATCCTTACACAACCCTTTGTCACACTTCCTGAGGAGGAGATAGTCAATCTGAGTCTTCGCCACCGCGTTTTGAAAAGTAACCAAATGCTCATTCCTCTTCGGAAAGCTAGAGTTCGCAATCATCAACCCAAATGCCTTAGCGAAGTCCAACATCGAAGTACCTCCTCCGTTCCTATCCCCAAAACCGAAGCCTCCATGCACCTGGCCATAACCCCCAATGGTTGACCCAATATGACCATTGAAATCCCCTCCTATGAATAGCCTCTCATCAGGCGAGACCTGGCGCACAATCTCATCTAACCCCTTCTAGAAGCGCCGTTTAACCTCCTCATCCAGGCTCGCATGCGACGCGTAAGTGCTAGTGACGTTAAGGGTGCACTCTCCAACCACCAACTTAATAGTCATCAATCTATCATTCACCCGTGTAACCTCAACCACAAACTCTCTAAGATCTCCATCCACCAAGATACCCACTCCATTCTTACCCTTCCTGACTCCGGAGTACCAAAGCTTATACCTAGCCTCCTGGACACACGCTATATTGACCCTCCTCTTCCGGAGGATCTTCGCCAACTCTATAGACTTACCCGTCAATGTACCTACGTTCCATGACCCAATTCTCAACCTATAGGGACCCCTGTTCCCCTTACCTCCCTTGCCTCCAGACCCACCCCCTAACCCCCGCCCCACCCCACACTCCCCCCGACCTCACTCGACCATCCCAGACCACATCCACTATACCTACGCCAGGGAAATCACGAACACACACTAGGCAACAGACCAAACTAGAAGAAGACAAGTTGCAACTACAGGCACACTGATATGGTGATTAAGCTAATAAGAACTAAGATGGCAGCAATTTAACTAACACAACGAAGGGAAACAGGAAAACGGGAGGTACCAACTCCCGCGAGTAGAACCCGGGAATGTCTTGGTATACGCAACGATGTTGCGACCACCTAGCGTGTTCACCCCGCCCCTTGCTGATACTTGCGCGGGCTGATCTTCACTGTTTGCACACGCACGTCCCGCTCGCCGCCAATAGTCACCGACCCTAACCTGAAATACACACAAAATACCACGGAGCCAAACAAAGGTGGGAGGGGCTGTCACCACTATCACTGGTGAAGCCCCAGCCGTAGCAAAGAAGCGCAAAAAAGGAAACGAAGAGAAAGAGGAAACAAAGGGGAAAGGAGCGGAGGAAACAGTGTGTGTGTGGTGTGTGTGTGTGTGGGGGGGGGGGCTTAGACGCAGCTAAGAGTTAAAAATGGAGAAGAGAAGAAAGCCGCTGCCCGGCGGAACAGCAGTCGCCGGCAGTGTTGCTGCTCCAGTAAAGAAGAGAGAGAGGGGAAGGGGAGGTGAGAGATGAGGGGGAAAGGGCTAAAAGCTAACTCCCTCTGCTTCAATTTATGTGAACTTGTTTGACTGGGCACGGAGTTTAAGAAAAAATGACTTTTGGAATTTATGATCCTAAACAAGTCAAAAAGGGACCCAGGGTATTTGTGTGGTTATAAAAGCTTCTCATTAAGAGTAAAATTGAAAATTTAAGCTAAATTGTTGGAACTTTTTAGAATGGACCAAAAAGGAAATAGGTTCACATACACTAGAACGGAGGGAGTATAAAGACATGATAATGGTGTTTGCTTCCTTAGCTGAGTACCTTGGGTCAGAATAATCTAGTTGCCAGCGAGTTATACATAGGTTTTTTTAAATCTTAAGTCCTATTTAGCAATTTGGCACAAAATTCATCCCATAAGCAAATATGTATTTACGCACCCGACGGCATTTTTGAAGAGTCAAAGCAACATTGGATTAAACTACACATGTGTTTTCTTTCATCCGAACTTCCATTTAGTCATTGTGCTCATATATTTCCACCTAGCAAATATCTTGCTGCTATCTTCTGGCTGAAAATAGCAGTTACGATGTTGTCGTTTTTGGCAATTTGTTTCTTGCTAGCAAATCTTTTATGTATTTTAAACTTTAAAATTGTCTTATCTTAATCACAGGACTGGGAACCCTTATCACATCAGCAGAAACAAGCAGCTTCAGCTGTAGAAGTATTTAGAATTATAGAGGAGGTATGCCCCTTAATTATTGATGTTACTCTTTTCTTTTGATAAATTCTGACTTTGCCTTCCAGTGTCACTGAAGATTGGTGGAGGTATCATGAAAGACATATTGCATTACACCACTTGATGCATAGAAACTGCAATTTTTACTAGGCAAAAGATTTTTCAGCAAAGATAATATCATGGTGAAGGCACCAAGAAGAATAATGCATGCACATATAGTATATTATATTCTTTCTGCTGGTTGGGACAAAGAGTCTTCAATTATCAAGTTTTTTTTTAAAAATCTTGTTAAGCTAATAATGAACTTAATAGTAAAAAACGAAACACTGGATAAATTAACTCATTCATATTGACTTTTGTGTTAGATGTTTTTCATATAGTTTAGTTACTCCGCATTTTAGCACATGCACACATGCTAGTCTGTAACCTTCATGCATCTCTATCTTCAAGAGATTGCTAGGTCTGTGTGTTTGCAGAGTTCGTATATTTTTTATTATGCTTTATCATGTCCTTGCTGCTCTACTCTTATCTTTGAAGTTATTTAAGGTATATCCTGCTTAGTTGATTGCTATACTGTTTATTTGTTTATTTTGTCTTGCTATTTTCTTTGGATTTCATCTCCGAGTTGATTTGCAGACTGTTGATCAATTTTTTGAGCTGAGGCTTCCAGTGGATATCACGCACTTGCAGGCTTTGCTTTCCATAATATTTCACACGTTGGATGCCTACTTGCAAAAAGTGGTTAACCAGTTAGGTAGCGTGATTATGGAATCCATTAAGTGTTTGTATTTATGTTGTTTCTACTCGAATTATAACCATTCTAGGGCAAAGTGCCACTGCCGGTGGAACATATGTCTAACTAGAATCTCTTTTTTTTGTGCCTCCAAACTTTTTTTACCCAAAAAGTTGGTAGAGGGGCAGGTACATTATTCATAGAGTTACGGACCGTGCGCCACTGGTCCTCGGGTATTTCTCGGTTATTAAAAATTCTACCCAAAAAGTTGGTGCTGTCCCTAAAGTTGATAAAAAAATTAGGGTCTTGATCAATAAGTGCATACAGATATGCGAATGTTGGTGGTCATATGATGTTGGTGATGTGGTTGAATTTGTCAACTACCTTGAACACAGTTGATTCACTGTTCTTCTAAACATGTATAAATCCTTAATGGGGGAGTCTTCTTTTTGGTTCTGCTGGGCCTTATGTTATGTTACCAAAACCATTGTCTCTTTGCTTTCCTCTTCTCTTTTATAAATACTGGGTTTGTGAATTCATTCCTGTTACATGGGATCGTGAAGTAATTGAGTGACTTTAACGATTTCCAGAAGGACATGTTTAGAGAATATTGGTTAGGTGATTGCTACATAGATTTTGAGTTGGCTAGTAAAGGACTTCTCTTGTCTTCTTGTGCACAGTAAGAGATTATACACTTCTAAGCACTAGAGCAATCTAGCCCTTTCAAAGAAAAAATTGTTTTGCTAATTAATCTTCTGCATCGAGTATTCAGCCTTTGACACTCATATCAGCATATTAATTTCCATAACTCTTATTTGATATCAATTACAAACTTTTGAATGGTGCAGTGGACAAGCACAATCTTTATCCTCCTGCTCCTCCCTTGACTCGTTACAAGGAGACGGCATTTCCGAGCGCCAAGAAAAAGTTGGTTGAATCTGTTGTTCTTGATAATGCGGTGAATAAGAAGTTGGAGGCCTTGACAACTTCCAAGCTTTGTGTCAGAATGAACACCCTTCAAGTGAGTGCAAGCTTCTACCATTTGATGGTTTTCTAACTTTCAGTTGGCTTACTGAAGAAGAGGAGTGATTTTGCTGTATTTGTTTTCATTTTGTCATGCATATGGTGTTTGTATATAGTCTTGGGTAATCCTCACCTCATGAGCTAGCTTTTAAGTTGAGTTAGGCCCGGTGTGCATCTTTCGTATGAGCTAAAGGCCCTTATGTTGTTCACGCTCCAGATGTGCATTCCTAGGCGTGCAAGGGGAGTATATCACAGTGGATGAGGAAATGAGTTGTTGTCTTCTTATACGGTCTACAACAGGCCTCATCTCATGCGCCGGTTTTTAAGGTTGTGTTAGGCCCAAGATCCATTTTCTTTGGATTTACATCTTTAGAATTGTATATTTTATTTTATTTTATTTGATTACCCAGATATCTTTGAGGGCCAAAGCGCACGGTTATAGACTTGACAGATAATGGTCTTGTCCCTCTCTCCTTCTCCACTTAAATACCAGGATTCGAACTTGTGACATGCCCTTCACCAACGCATAATGCGTTGCACTCTTACCACTAGGCTATAACCCCGGGGGCAACTGTATATTTATTGCTAAGACCTAGTCAGATCGTTCAGTTGAACGTGGACATCTCCCAACAAATTGACCTCGTTATAACAATTCCGTGAGGAAGGAGTTGTCACTAGATTTTTTTCAGTGTTCTTGTGATATCCCGTTCCACATCGATGATAGTAGAAATTAGCTACTAAACCTTATTTGTTGCTTCACTTGGAATACATCTGATATCTCTCAGGATTCTTTTGTTTTAGATTGAGATTTCTATGCCCTTGTAGGAATAAATCATGAGATATAAAAAGCTCTAGTTTTGAAGAAACTCTAATTTCCTTCATAGTTGAAGTTTTTAGTATTGGAATGAAATGAATGTGAATAGAGCGGTATGGATTGAAAGGATTCATAAGAACGACCCTAACTAATTTTGGGTTGAGGCTCAGTTGATCGATGGATTATCGTTTTGAGTCTAAAATAGCTTTCACTGTCTGCTAAATCTGCATTTGTTTGTTGCTACTTCTTATTTTAGTTTTACAAAATGAGTTGAAAAAAGAGCATAGTCTCTAGAAGCATTGAATCCTTCGTACAGCAGTAGATGTGGATACTCTGGTCAGTGTTTTGGATAGCGCGCGACGACAAATAGCGGCGAGGGCCCGCTTCACTGAGGCGAGAGGCGCGCAGCGAAGCGCTCGCCTTTTTGATGTGAAGCGACAATTTATACAAAAAAATAAAATATTATATATATATATATATATATATATATAATATTTTATTTTTTTGTATAAATTGTCGCTTCACATCAAAAAGGCGAGCGCTTCGCTGCGCGCCTCTCGCCTCAGTGAAGCGGGCCCTCGCCGCTATTTGTCGTCGCGCGCTATCCAAAACACTGACCAGAGTATCCACATCTACTGCTGTACGAAGGATTCAATGCTTCTAGAGACTATGCTCTTTTTTCAACTCNTTCTCTGCCTCTGCAAAAACAGGGTGCAGTACTGCTGCTGAATCAAAAACAGAACAAAATAAAAATAAAAGAGAAGATCAGAAGAAGAAAAACAAAAAAAAAACAGAGCATAAACAGACTCTCTGTTCTATTTTTTGCTGCACTGTTGCTCGACCAAAAACAGAGCACAAAAACAGAAAGAAGAAGATCAGAAGAAGAAAAACGGAAAAAAAAACAGAGCAACAGACTCTCTTCTGCACTGTTGCTTGACAAAAAACAGAGCAAAAAAATAGAATGAAGAAGAGAATAAGAAGGAAAAGGAAGAAAGAAAGAAAGAAAGGAGAAAGAAGAAAGAAGGAAGAAGAAAGAAGAAGAAAGGAAATCGAGGAAGAAGAGAAGCTTACCTGGGCTGGGTGGACTTGGCTGCTCTGTTGTTTGAAGGTTGAAGAAGAAAGAAACGTGAAATCAGTGCAAGCCCTAATGTTTTAAGTCGCTGGTCTTTTCTTTTAATATCTGGGCCTTTTCTTTTTTTTTTTCCAAAAAGCGACGCCACAGCTCGTCTCTCGCTACACAGCGCCTCTTGCAACACAGGCAGAGGCGCTCGCCTTTTACAATCGCAATGCAACAGAGCCAAAATAGCGCAGGCTGCTCGCCTCACCTCGCCTCACGCTATTAGCGCTAAGGCGAGCGCTATTAATAACACTGTCTGGTACACAACCAATACACAGACCAATATTGAATAACAACCTCTGAACTTACCCTGATGTTGCAACTTTGAATGGTTGTGGCACAAGGGCTTCTTGACAATGTGTGATATTGTTATCCTGAACCACTAATAATGTGTCGTTTTCCAATTGTTTCGTGATCATCATGGTCTCCAGATTTGAAATATTTAAATGAATATGGACTCTTATAAAGTTATGGAGGATTTATCCTCATCTTTAAAGATCTACAAAGACTCAGGCTTAGGGGCACGACAATATGCATTGTGATGATTTGAGGAAAATTGCGATGTATGTATTTTGAGACAAATTCTTAATCAAAGATGTGGGTCCATTTATAATTTCTCTTTCCTTATAAAAAACAATTAATCAAAGATGTCAGAGTGACCCAAGACACCTCAATTTCACGCTTACAAATGAGAACAATATTCTTTATTTTTTCATTTGATTGTTACACGATATGGAATTCAGTTTTTTGGCCCAACTTATGCCAAAATCTCTTAAGTTACTTGATATTGTATAGCTATGTCCCCCTCTAGCCTGGTCCCTCCCAATCCTTTCACCTAAAAAAAGGAAAGGAAAATCTTAAATTACATGCTCCTATTTGGGATCCTTTTTTCTTTCAAATTGTCATTGATTCTCTAGTTTAAGCTGCTTACCTTTTCTTTTATAACTTACAATATAACTGTGGAAGACTCATTTGTTCAAATTTACTTATATCTTCTCTGCTGCTTCTTTTCCTTGCTTTTGGTGGTTCTCTGTAACGCTGTTTAGTCACAGAAACTACTATTTTTTCTGATGACAGTGATGCTTTCTCATGCAGTATATGCAGAAGAAAATTTCCACCCTTGAGGATGGTATTAGGGAGTCGTGGTCGGCTGTTAGACTTTTTAAAAATCAGACATGCCGTAAGTTCTGTATCTCTCTGTACTTTTACAAAGTATAGTTTAGCATTATGTGAAGGTAGTCCTATTCTCTCATCCATATTCTTCGGAAATGTTGTAGTTAGTTTGCTTACTTAATTATTGGAGGATATCTTATACCGAGTCATTTGAAAGTTACCCGTGCTGATTATAGTGATTTAAAAACTTACCTCAACCTTTTAGGGGTTTTCTAGAGATACTATGTTAAGTGGTTTGTTCTGTCTGGTATTTTATCTTGTGCAAGGAAATGCAAATTTCAGTTTAAACTTCATACATTTGTCCACTTATTCGATGAGTTGAGGAATCATCCGAGGAATAGCACGTTTGAATGGCTATCTTACTGATGTTCATTCTTGTTACCTTCAGCTGATGTGGATTCTCGTTGGACTTCGAATGGGATTTTGGAAATGTGTAGTGAATCAGTCGATGAGCTATTTGTTGCCACCTTTGACTGCATCCGAGATAGTGCCGCTGATGCTATCAGGAAAACTTGTGAGTTAGTGGGTAAGTACGCTCTATCCTGGTTTTATTTAGTGGTAGTGGACTTACACTTAGTCTTCAGTGTTTAACAGCATATTGGCATCTTCTAATAAATATGACAATGTAATTCCTAGTGTGGTCACTGTTCAAAGAATTGCTATGTGGGGTCTTCTTATATGTAACAAAATTTCCTTTCGTAGCATTTGATTTCTGCAATAGAAGGTGCTGAGTAGATGTTGTTGAGTAAACATTATTGAATTATTTATCCAAAAGATAATATAAAGGTTATTATATCACCATATCAGTCCGTGAAAGTCTATTTGCTTGCTTCTGTTCTGATTTGGGTACTGGAGCCTATGCGGGGAATCTATCTTTTCCTCTGTTAACCATCAGAGACATGCTCCTGTGCTGGTCTGAGGGGAGTATTTTGCAGAACATGTTCAGAGGAGGCTGTTATCTCTCTTTCAATAAGACTTTTCAGTTGAAACATGGGGTGAAAGCTATGACATAAACATATCTTGGTTTTATTGACAATAACTTTGACGTACAAGAGGGAACTATGAAGTATTCATGCTGACTTCTCATTAAGTTTAACTGAGAATCTTTGAAAACTAAGGATAAGGTTGCCCGAGCCTAACTAGGTGTCTAATATTTAAGGATCTCCCTGGGCATACAGTATCCTGACGAATGCAAAGGTAGGCAGCAAGATACTGAGAACATCCCTAGGCCAGTATTACCCCTAAAAAATTAAGTCGAACGGCCTTGAGTTTTTGACTGTTGGAGCTCCTTGCAGTATTAGGGAATGCACCTTCTCAAAGATCTCCAAAGCATTTATCATGCTCGTGCATAAACCATTTTAAGATTAGCTATCTATTTAATGATTTCCTCTCGAGAAGATGCTTTATCTTCTAAATATTCTACTTCCGACCGAAAGCTTCCATAGGTGCTGTTGGAAGGTTCTTTTGGGCATAATGCTCTATAAAGTGCTTGAGCAAATTGAATTGGCAAGGGAATTCCTCGATGGTTTGGTGGCTTTTGGTAGTTAAAATTGAACGGCCCAATTGCTACAAAAGTGATGGTTACAGTTTGCTTCTTGATTGTGCTTTGAGTTTTTGGTTTATCGTTCTTTTTTCTTTTCTTTCCATTATAGAGTAATGCTGTCCTGTTAAAGCTTAAATGCCACGATTAGTATGTCCAAATGGTCATTTGTTTATAAAATGGTAAAATTGGCATCTTGCAAACAAGTGGAATCACTCAAAGCCTATGTTTGGTGCTTCAACTTAAATTTGTGAAAGCTTGATTTTAAACGAGAGAGTTTCGTGTATGGATTCAACGTGGACAATCAATAGAACTGACCCCTCTCACTATTTAATTAATTTGCTAGATAGACGATCTTGGTATGCTCAGAACCCCTTTAACGCCCACCCCCCCCCCCCCCCCCAAAATTTATATTATTAATACATGCTATGCGACTCTTTTTGATCTTCTTAGATTTGAAGGTAATGTATTATTTTCTTTCTGAGTTTTGAATGGTTCTTTTGCAAAGTTTTATCAGGATCCGTGATTAGGGGACTTCCCTTGTTTATTTAGTTATTTATTCCCTGCCTTTTCTAAAGATCTTAGCAGTTGGAGTAGCTGTTAACCTGAGCTATTCTTGTGCGATTTTTAGGTGCCAGAGTTGTGTTTTGGGACATGAAAGAACCATTCATATTTAATTTATATCACGGTGGTGTTGAGGGTGCACGACTGGAAACTATGCTTCCACAGTTTGATAGAGTAAGACATTCAATATTTCACTCTATTCCCAGATCCTCCTCGGTATCTCTAAATACAGGGACGGAAAAGATCAAGGGATTGCATATTTTCATTGAATGCCTGGTCTGAAAGTTGGATCTTTTCAAGATAACTATGTTCATTACATGTTTTGTTTTTTAGGTCCTCAATAATGTTTGCGCTCTGATTGATGACACCCTCAGAGACATTGTAGTGAAAAGTATTTTTAAGGCATCTCTGGTACAATCTCATTCTCACGAATTTTCTATTATGATTCCATTTGTCCAGTTCTGACTCTCTGATTTCACTGGATAGGAAGGTTATGCTTGGGTGTTACTAGATGGAGGGCCTTCACGTGCATTTTCTGATTTTGATGTCGTCATGATGGAAGATGACCTCAATATATTAAAAGTAAGTATTTCTTATTACTAGTGGTCATTATGCTTATTGAAACAGCAGTTGAATTTAGTGTTCTCAAGCAGCATAAATTTAGCACAAGTTATTTTTGACGAACTGACTAACATGATTGCAACAAAAAGTCCTTGCAATTTCAATTGCATAGAACACTTCTTATGGCGTACTTTTCCAATTATATCTTTTTCCAATTCAAAATGATGCCGGAATGAAAAAGTGAGTTACACAGGAAAAACAATTGTTGAAAATTTTACTTCATAAAAATAAATAAAAATTGTTGAAACTTCATTTGCCTCATGCTCATGTAGTTACTAGTTGGTCACTGTATACCTTCTTTTAAAAGGATGTGTCATAAGTTCTGAATCCCACACTTATCCAACACTGATGTGCAAGTTTCTAACCAGAACTTAGTGCACACCGGATGTCATAGAAATATATCCAACAGTGATGTACTTAATCTTAGCTAGTCTTGTCTTTATTGATCTCTTCCTTCCAGTATGTTCAGTTCTCAGCTAAATCTGTATTCATTAACTATGCGTTCAGAAACAAAATTTATGTTTCTTTCACTTTCTAGGACTTGTTTGTTGCTGAGGGAGAAGGGCTTCCCCGATCACTGGTTGAAGAGGAAACAAGATTCGCTCATCAAATCCTCAGTTTATTTTCTCTCCGGGTTTGTTAACAACTGATTAAAGCTTTTGGCCTGTTTATATGCTACTGTAGGACCTATTTGATTCATTGGTTTTTATTAGCAGGCTGAATCTGTGATCCAATTGTTGATGACTTCTAGTGAACACAGTTCAATAGGACTTGAAGCACATAAATATGGGCATAGGCATCTGGGAGATGCACACACCTTGATACGTGTTTTATGTCACAAGAAGGAGAGAGAAGCTTCGAAATTTTTGAAGCTGCATTATCACCTTCCAGCATCATCAGGTGCCCTTTCTAATTCTACCAGTTTGTTATGGTTTTCCAAAATGCTAATATGAGGCTTTGAGCGATTGAAGATCTTTATTATATTGTCACCCAATGGATTATGGACTTGGTTAGCATACTGCAGTCAAAAGGAGGACTCCGAGTAGTAATTAAGTGTTTTTTTAAATGCATAGAAAAGAAAGAACAAAAGATAATCAATTAGAGTGTAAGAGTAAGGAGGAGGCTGGTGAATGTTTATGTCCTAACTTTTGAAATATGGGGAAATTTGAGGTTTGCATTTTCATAAATCACTGTCTATCTTACCTTTCCTTGAATTTTCCCCATTTGGCCATAAACAATAAGTATTCCAAATACTCTTTTCAACATCAACTTCGAGTCTTCGACTACAAATACTTTTTTTTCCCGACTTAAACCTAATGTTGTCCAAAGGACTACTAAAAGTTAATGAACTATTCTCTGCATGGATTTCCATTCTTTATTTCATTTCAGGAATTATCTGAAATTAGGGCGTTTGTGCTCTATAGTGGTCTGGTGATCACATGATTCTCTTGGAATATTGGCAGTTTGACACAAATTTGGATGGTTTAGTATTTTCTGCTGCTGAATTCCAATTTTTGGAGTGCAGTGTATGATGAGGCTGCAGCGGAGGACGCCTCTGTGAAGTCGCCACTTATGGCAGATCTTATTAAAAGGAGTGCTTCGTTTCGTTGGTCTGACAAAGGAAGTAGCAGTTTCAGATCTTTAAAGAAGAAAATCCAGGAAGCAACATCAGATTTTAGGCATGTGGGATGGTGATGATGCTATCCTATTCTTGGTACTATCCGTCCGATGGCTGGTTCTACAAACTATGCTCTCTATATGCTGCACAAAAAGTGGCGTAAATGCTAACTGCATTTTAATTTAGAGCTGTAAGACTGGGTGAAAAGTGCTTGTATGTCAAAGAAGAGCATTTGCTCATAAGACAGAGGGAACACTCCATTAGGGAGTATGCTCAGAAAATTGTCATGTTTGCTTCTAACTGTGAAGTTGTAGATCAATGCTATTAACTACGGGGCTCAAAATAAAAGTGAAAGAAACATTCCCAGATTATATTATGCCTACATATACCTAAGAAATGAACATGGTGACAAATCATGTATGCCTATCCTGACTCTGCACATTAGTGAAATTTGACATGTTCTTTTCTATTCCATCACAACCTGCCCAGGTAGATCTCTTCGCCGCTTGCCATTGTTGCTGGATTGCTCCTACTTTTAAGTTGGAAAATAATGGGGATGTAATAATTCAAAAGAATAGAATTATCGGTACGTGCCCTTATGATAAAAAAAATATTTAAGGAAGCAATCAGCTAAACTTTCTACTAGCAGCTTGTTTGGATGGTTGTTACCTGTTGTATCGTATCGTATTGTTACTTTAAATATAATGTTTATTTTGATTGTTACTTAAATTTTATTGTAATTCTGTCGTTACGTAATGACGAAATGTGCCACTTTATGTAACGACCGATTTGGTGTGGGCGTGTCGTTACTTTGTCTTTTTCTCTCAATCTCACTTATTTTATCATTTATCCTATCTTTTTATATAGTAGTAATTTTATCATGTATCATAATTTTTCTTTATTATATTGCAAGTTTATTCTTCATATTGCTTGTGCCTGATATCATGGAACGACGGTAAACGACAATCTATCCAAACATTGTATTCAACAAACGATAAAATACATTATAAAACGATACGTAATAACCATCAAGCTGTAAAAAGGTTGAACATTGCCAGAAAAAGGTTAAGCAATATATTTAGGGGGGGGGGGGGGGGGGGGGGGAG